>CAUYPK010034465.1:0-19126 GCA_963574355.1 Loris lydekkerianus
AAGATCAAAACACTCCAAGAAGATCTAGAAAAGAGAAGAAAAGAAATTTTAGAAAATCCCCTGTGGATGGGCCTACATGGTTTTTTACCCTACCTTCTTCCCCTGCTACTCTTATTTACCCTTCACCTTTGGGCCCTGTATCCTTAAAAGAGGTTAGAGGCAGTTAAATCACGTCGAGGTCCAATATCACCAGCTCATTAACCAAGAATCTAACTATTATTCTTCACCACCCTCCATAGCACCAATGACGGGTAAGACTCCTAAAGCTGGGACAACCTAAGACAGGATATGGAGAGACTGAACGGTGGACTACATTCATAGTTCCCAAAGACGGGTAAGATCACTCTGCGTTCAGTCAACCCAACACAGGGACCAAACCATTGATGTTTGTATCCCCATGACAGGTAAGACTGAAACTGCAAGAGCAGGCAACCTAAGACAGGGGCTCTGTTTATCCGCCATACAAAAAAAAAGGGGGGGGGAATTGTTGGGCCCTGCCATGTGCCTGAGGCCAGGTGCAACTTCCCGAGCCTGACTAGAAGTAGATCCATTGAGCTACTTCAGTGTAGCAATGACTTATCAAGTCCCGGCCTGAAACTGCCTCTACCTAGATACAGCCAACGTGGTACCATGCCATTGGCCCAACCCTGTCACGCACCTCATCCCCCACCTTCTTTCCCTGCCCCTTCCCCATGCTCTATATAAGTGGCTGCTTGACGCAATAAAGTTGAGTTCATGCTTAAAAAAAAAAAAAAAAAATTGAAATCAGAAAGGAAGAGCAAAGAGAGGGAAGGAGGGAGGGGAATGGGGCTTTGGTGTGTGCCACACCTTTTGGGTGCAAGACACGACTGTAAGAGGGACTTTACCTAAAAAATGCAAACAGTGTAAACTGGTTTATTGTACCCTCAATGAATCCCCAACAATAAAAAATAAAGAAAAAAAAAAAAAAGCACTTTGAGTCAACGTTAAAAAAAAAAAGTATTTATAAGCTCAATTCTCTATGAATTTGACATTGCTGGAGTTCCTCAGTCTATCATGATTGAGGGACAAAATATGCAAAGTGACAACAAAGTTATATCTTTGGGAGGGTTACTTTGCCTTGTTTTACTCAGTGGAACTCCAGAGTACACATTGTAGAGATTTTTTCCACCAGAATCCTTGCCCAAACCCTTCAGGATTTTGTTGAGGATGAGTTAGAGTATGTCTGTAAAAGGATTTGAATCTCTCAGAAAAAGGGTAAATTTTACGTGCATTACCATATTACCCAGAGTCCGTGATCTGCTTATGTAGACATATTCCCAACAGAAATGACAACCAGCAGTGAAGTCTTACGGCAATATGAAACTATTTGACAATGTATCGCTTCAACAACATTTTGCTTAAGAAAGAAAGTTTTTTAGCATTATTATTGCCCTTGATAACTATTTTAATCTCATTTTCGTTGATTTGCGTAGGTTATATTATGAGCATTATTATTTAGATTACAAATCTCTCAGCTTTGATTCTAAATAACACAGTTAAGATAATTCTTTTCATAATTCTAGATATTATTTGAGAAATATTTATTGGAGCATGAATTTGCAGCATGAATTTGGTCATTAGAATTTAAACTGTCTAAATTGAGAAGTGCTTGTGAATCTTACTTGACACCATGTGGCTACCCAGCTTTGGGAAGCCACGCCTGGGCTCTCAGGTCAGAGAAACAACACAATTGTGAGCTTAGTCCAGTGACTTTCTTGGTATGATGTGTACTAAAAAATCTCTTAGTCTTTATGACATCTCAATCTTCTGAGTTATGAAATAAATAATACTCGTTTTAACCAGCTCCTTTGAAGACTGAGATAATGGAATGTTAAGATACTTGTTCATATTAAGTGTTCAATACATTATGGCAAATATTTAAAACATTTAAAATATATTGGCACACCTTTTGTGTGTGGGACATAACCACAAGAGGGAGTTTCCCTAACAAAATCAAATATTTTGACCAGGTTGTTTGTACCTTCATATTAACCTGAAATTAATTTACTTAAAAAATAAAAACAAATCAAATATAGTGTTACTAAGTAAGATGATGGAAGCTGATGTGTCCTTAGCAAAGATCAGGCCATGGTACTAAACATGATTTCATTACTAAGAAGAGAAAAATAAGAAAAAAAAAGTATTACTTGATAATAATTTATAATGTATTTTCTGCTTCCTACATTATTTATATTTAATATTATGAATATGTATTTATTCTTAACATCATTATTTACCAACGATCATTCTATTCAAGTTGAGTTAAAGCTGTTATTTTGAGACCTTTATATTTGATAGGGCTTAGCTCAATTTTGCCTCGAATGTTATTTATAAACATCATTTTTGCTTGATATTTACAGCATTCTCTAGAGATCCAGAAATTGAAATGAATGGTCTGCTAGTGAATGGAAACCCTGTCACAGTAACCTGCAAGGTTCCTAATGTATATCCTTTTGACCGGCTGGAGATTGAATTACTTAAGGGAGATACTATTCTGAAAAATGAAAACTTTTTGGAGGAACTGGATAGAAAATCCCTAGAGACCAAAAGTTTGGAAATGACCTTCATCCCCACTACTGAAGATACTGGAAAAGTTCTTGTTTGTCAGGCTAAGTTACAAATTGATGGAATGGAATTTGAACCCAAACAAAGGAAGAGTACACAGACACTTTTTGTCAATGGTGAGTACATATGTGTTGCTTCCACAATTTAATATAGATTTCTTTGCCATGTTTGCCAAATAATAGTTAAAATAAGGTTAATAATTAAAACCTCTGTGGAAAAAAGCAATAACTGAAAAGAAATATCAAAATAATAATGATTATAAGAAACCACCCCACCCCCCAAAAAAACCCTTAAAATAATAACCATTTATTTGCTCATGATTGTATGAGTTGGCAATTTGGAGAGGGGCCAGCTGGAAGTTAGTCACATCAATATGGTATCAGCTGAGCAACCATAAGCATTTTAGAAAGATTGGCAAGATGGGTCACCTCACTCATGAATCTGGGGTATTATCCAGGATGTTTCGGCCTTTCTTTCATCATCTTCAAGAAAGGTAGCCTAAGTTTAATGACAGGGCAGTGCTTCAAGAAGGTAAAAAGAAAAGTAGCCTCCTAAAGGTCAAGGTGTGGGAGTCCTACAGTGTTACTGCTTCTGTAACTGTCACTGTTATATTGGTCACAGCGAGTCACAAGGCCAACTCAGAGTCAAGGGTGGGAGAAGGAGAACATACCTTTTCACAGGAGGAGATTCAAGTAATTCATGGTCATGATTAATCTACTAATAGGCAATACACACTATTGTGGACCATCCATTCTTTGGTAGCAAGAGTTCTACAGAAACTCACTCTCATCAGAAAGCATTCATGATGTGTCCATATTTTACTCTTGCATTCTGTATCTGCTAAAGTAAATCAGGACAGAAACTCTTTGAGTCCATAGAACCTGTAGCCCAGTTTTGCAATATTTTAAAAACTCTTTGGGACTCAGGGTATGAGGAGTCAATCTAATAGGTATCTCTACCTTTTCAGTTGCCCCCAATGATACAACCATCTTGGTCAGCCCCTCCTCCATCCTGGAAGAAGGCAGTTCTGTGACCATGACATGCTCCAGCAATGGCCTTCCAGCTCCGAAAATCCTGTGGAGCAGGCAGCTAAACGATGGGGCTCTGCAGCCTCTTTCTGAGAATGCAACTCTTACCTTAATCTCTGCAGAAAAGGAAGATTCTGGAATTTATGTGTGTGATGGGATTAACCAGGCTGGAACAAACAGAAAAGCAGTAGAATTAATTATCCAAGGTGAGCCGAGTGTGATGGATGGATTATCATTGCTGGTGTCTTTTTGGTTGTGTTACTGGTTGTGAGCAAAACCCTCCTTGAAAACAAAATTTTTACTATAAAAGTATATTGAGTCTTTTGAAGAGTTAATGATTATTTCCTGTGCCTGGGAAATTACAAGTTACTTATCCTGAAATTCTTCTAACTTCAAGTGAAATGTTAGCTCTGGGAACTGTGCCAGGGGCTCCAGTTACACTTACCAGGCAATGATCATGGTGTTGAAATAAACATAGGTAGAGTATATTATGTATTTGGGAATTATTTAGGATTAAAACCACAATAGTTGGCTTTAATTAGACTCCAAGCAGCAATCTCCCAAGGTGCCTACTAGTATTTGCTCAGAAGCCTAAGATAACCCTTAACACCTTTTGCAAAGTCCAAGAGTAGCAGTGACTGTGTGCTCTGGCTCACTAGTCTGGTGATTTAGGCCCCCTCTTTCCAGAATAGAGACTCAAACCAGCAATTTCTATTAGGCAAGCCAAAGCCAGTCATGAAGCAATCAATTTGGATTTGCCCCTAGACCCTCCCTTTGGGTATTATTTGCACTAAGATAATGATATTAAGACATTCTTATTACCTCACCTCAATGAGATTTGCAATTTAAAGGAATAATCTTGGAAGGGCAATGCACAACCTCAATCAAAACAAAAACAAAAAAAGATGGCTGCCACAGCCTTAGTTAAGGAAAGAATTTTAAATCAGATCCCCAAAATAGATGACCTTAGTAGAAATCTGATTTAAAAATGTTGATGTCCTAGGGTGCATCTTGGAAGGGTGCAGGTGAAGCTTACTAAGTGTGGAGTATAAGGGTTTGAACACAATAATTAAGAAAATGCCATGAAGGCTATGGTAACCAGTTTGGTGAAAATATTTCAGGCTATATATGGAACCAGCACGTTGTACCTCATGATTGCATTATTGTACACAGCTATGATTTAATAAAAAAAAAAATTAAAAATGTTGATGTGGTATGTCCTCCAATAGGTTGTTGCATTAATAAAGATGTTACATGTCAAGCACTCTTAACCCAGTGCCTAGAACTCAGTAAATGGTAGTGGTGGTGTTAAGGATGCTGAAAAAGCCATCTGTATGCAGCTTAATTTCTCGATCAGGGAAGATCCAGGTCAAAACTCAGAAGCCTGTAAAGGTCTTTGTACTAGAGGGAAAATTTTGCACAACAGTGTGACAAAATATTAATTTTGTTTCTCACATATGAATTCCATAGCTATTTATTAGACACTTGTTCTTTGTACTAGTCTGTGTAAAAGAATCATATTAAGGGGCACAGGAGAAGCATAGCATGCCTTCTCTTGTTACAACATGATAGTTTCCAACAGTCCAGTGAGTTCTTGGCTTCTTTACTTGCCCTTCTTGACCTGAGATGCAAACAAAAAGCACAGATAGCTCTTCGGCAGCTATTTGTTGATGTTGTACATTAATACGGAATTGACTTATATTGCACTCAATCAGGGGTACCTTTTAAATTCTCTTTACAGTTGCTCCAAAAGACATAAATCTTACAGCTTTTCCTTCTGAGAGTATCAAAGAAGGAGACTCTGTCACTATCTCCTGTACATGTGAAAATGTTCCAGAAACATGGATAATCCTGAAAAAGAAAGCAGAGACAGGAGACACAGTCCTAAAATCCATAGACGGAGCGTATATCATCCGGGAGGCCCAGCTGGAAGATGCTGGGGTTTATGAATGTGAATCTAAGAATGAGCTTGGCTCACAATTAAAAAGTTTAACACTTGATGTGAAAGGTTAGTTTTTTTATTTTTGTTTTTATTTATCTATTTTTTTTTTCATAATAGTTTAGAGGTTCTGTGGATTGTAAAGACTTCCTAGTAGTAGATGAATGAGAGGAAAATGGGGCTGAATTCCATGTTGGTTGTGGTTATTTCTTAATGTTTCTTGAAATAATCAAGCACAGTGGCTCTATCCTAGAGAGGTCAGGGAGGAAGTTGACATTAATCATTGGTGAGTATGGAATTCCCATTTGCTTTTGTCAAAGTGTAAAATTCATCACTGGTCTCCAAGATCTTGCGTTTGCTAAGTGCTTAGCCATATTTTTAAAACCTTTCCCTGGGGATAATAAACTCCAGAAGTAGGATTGGCATATAGAAAAAAAATGAGCACATTGTACCCTATGATTCCATTAAAGTGCACAGCTATAATCTAATAAAAATTTTAAAAAAAGTTTAAAAAGGGAAAAAAATAATAAAAGAAAAAGAAGGAGTCTATCCAGATCCTCTTCCTTCCTTCCAGAAGGGAATACTATTTTCTTAATATGAAGTAACTGCATATTTTCCAGGTTGACTTTTTTTAGGATAATAATCAGATGCAGCAAACTTGTGGATCCCCTTGATCTCCTAACTCCCCTGGTGAATGCACAGTGGGTAGGATGTGTTGATCTTAGTGGTGCAGGAGGATACATCGGCCTGGGGCTAATCAGTACCTCGCTGCTTTCATGCTAATGAGCTCCTATTCTGTATTGGAAGCCATGCCTGGCAGCAGCAGGCAATTAGAACTGTAAACAAATGCCAACTCTTACAAATGCCAACTCTTAACAAGGCCTGAAACAGCGGTCACTTGACAATGTAGAGAAAGTTCGAACGGAAGTCAAGAAACTGATAAAAAAAAATTCACTGATCTGGCCAAATCTCTCAAAATTGCAAGCTTTACCATATGTTTTGTCTTCACAGTACCTCCTCGAAACATGACAATATCAATACATCCATCTAGAAGTGTTACAGAAGGAGAAAATATCACGATTACATGTAAAACTTTTAGTCATCCACCTGCAGTGATTATCCTGAAAAGAGTTGGTCTGGGCGATGAAGTTACTATGTGTTCAAAGAATGGAACATTTACCTTGCATCATGTGACTCAAAATGACACAGGCGTATATGTAATCAGTGCCTCCAATGAGGTTGGGGCTGATTCTGGACTGATTGAGATCTCAGTTATGAGTAGGTTAAAATATATTCATTCCTTTTTTTCTCTATTCCTGGATGACTCCAGGCCACCTTTAATAAAGCCCAGCTCCAGGAAATTGGCCTCCTGACCTTTCTGTAGTTCTGTTTGTACTTGACTGTTCTCTTCTAAAGTCACATCAAAGGCGCTTCTCTGCCTCTGAACTGTCTCTCTCACACATTGTTGTCATTTCTCGTTGCTTTATTAAATTAAGCACTTAACATGCTTGCCACTTTCCACCTAATATTTAAATGAACAATCAAGAATAATAGGCACTCGGCTAGAAATTGTGCCCCCAATCTGAATATAGTTTAAAATAAATGGAGAACAAAAAAAAAAAAAAAAAACAAAAAAAACAAAAAACATTGATAATTTTCTAGGTTTTTAAATTTTTTTTTATTATTTTTTAAAATTTATTTATTTTTATTGTTAAATCATAGCTGTGTACATTAGTGCAATCAAGGGGTACAATGTGCGGGTTTCACATACAGTCTGAAATATTGTCATCAAACTGTTCAGCATAGCCTTCATGGCATTTTCTTAGTTATTGTATGTAGACATTTGTATTCTGCATTTAGTAAGTTTTGCCTGTACCCATTTTAAGATGCACCATAGATGTGGCCCCACCCATTACCCTCCCTCCACCAAAACCTCCCCCCTCCCTTCCCCTTCCTTGGCCCTTTCCCCATAGTCTTGTGCTGTAGTTGGCTTAAGCCAGTGTTCCTTTGTATTTGCCTGGGATTTTTATTTGTTTCATTTTGTCTTGGGGTGAATGTATTTTGATAGAAATGGTCAGGAGTCTTTAAGATATTCAGTGTTTATACAACTAATAAAAAAATTGTATGTGAAGGTTTCCCTGGCAACTGAATTAGCAGGAAATTTCTGTTTTGGGCTGTGGGGAAAATAGAAAGGCAAAAGATAATTTATGAAATTGAAAGGAAAACAAGAAAAATAGAAGAACTACTACTTAGCATGCCATCAATATCGATGCACCATGTTTAAATTATTTGGATAATTCAGTAAAATATGCATTTGGGGTCTTGTAGGTTCTTATCACTGTTTTGATTTACTTCTCCTTCAGGAGCTAGTTGTATTATTCTAATAAAACGGGCAACTATTGTTATTATTAAATGAACTCTTTTTTGCACTAGACATTAATTGTATCCATTTTGTTACTTTTCCAGAAAGAGAAAATAGCAACCCGTTTCATCCTGCACTTTTCATGCTCTATTGTGCATCCTCCTTAATCATACCTGCCATTGGAATGAGCGTTTACTTTGCAAGAAGAGCCAACATGAGAGGGTCATACAGTCTCGTGGAAGCACAGAAATCAAAAGTGTAGCGAACGTCTGCTATGTTGAACCAGAGACATTATTTATTAGTCCAAATCCTTAACACTGCTCATCATTCCATGAGAAAAACAGTGAACTTGGAGTTCAGACTTCACTGCATGTATTGAACACGGAAAGAAATGACCACCTATGTCTGTGCTGCCAGCCAGGGAAGCCACAGGGAACCTTTCTGCCTGAAAAGCAGTCACTTCTATTGAGATGGAACAAGTTCCTAGATGTGCGTAGACAGTAACACAATCTGTACATATGTAAAATAGAATTATGCCATAGCAACGTTGCTTGCTTAAAATAAGATGGTTCAAATAATTAAATGCTGTTGCCTGTACTGACTGCAATAATTTAATGTATCTTAGGAAAATTTTACATTAATATTGACTGACAGCTGACCTACATCATTTTTCTTATGTTTTATTTCCTTTAACAAAATTTTATTTCTATAAAGTTCATTGATAATAATTTCGTGTTTTGTAAAGATGCCAGGGTTTTATATGTTTATAGGCAAATAATAAATAGAAAGAGCCTAAGGTTGACTTTCAGGTACTAAATGCCTCAACCTATGGTGAAACGGTGGACTGGGTTTCTTTCTGGAATGGTACTAGTATGGTACGGAGATGCAGCTTCATATCGTTTCAGCAGACTGTTGAGCCATTTTCCAAATATGCTCTAAAAATGAAACCTCTTTTGACTTTCTTTTGTGAATGTCTAGATTTTTTTTTTGAATAGTAAAATAATAATTTCTGGAATTGGAAGGGTTGTGTGCTTATTTAATAGAAACTGCCTCCTTAATCATGGTGCAGCTTTTTTTCTTTTCTTTCTTTCTTTTTTTTTTTTTTGAGACAGAGTCTTACTATGTTACCCTTGGTAGAGTGCTGTGGTGTCACAGCTCACGGTAACTTCTAACTCCTAGGCTTAAGTGATTCTCTTGCCTCGACCTCCCAAGTAGCTGGGACTACAGGCGCCCGCCACAACGCCCAGCTATTTTGTTTGTTTGGTTTTTTTTTGCAGTTGTCGTTGTTGTTTAGTAGGCCCAGGCTGGGTTCAAACCCACCTTCCTCAGTGTATGTGGCTGGCTCCCTAACCTCTGAGCTATGGGCAACAAGCCATGTTGTAGCTTTTGTTGAATTGCCAAGTTACAAGAGTAAAGAGTTCAAACTATGGAAATAATAGATACTGAAAATGTGGTCCACAGACTACTTTTATTAAAATGACCATGGGAACGTGACAAAAATTCAGATATCTTGGCGCCGTCCTAAGCTATTGAAATATTTGGTTTTGGTTCCTTGGAATCTACCATTTTGTAAATGTAGAAACATAAATAGTATATACAAAAAGAATGCAGATTAATATACACTTGTCAATGGGCAACAAATGAATACCTATGTATATACCCCAAGGCCAAGAGATGGAACATCGCTATTCTTTAGAGCCTTTTACGTGCCACATGCTGATAGCAACTCTTTCCTCTTATTTAGCAGTAACCAATAAATGTCTTGAATTCTATATTGCTCATTTCCTTGCTGTCTTTGGAACTTTTTACCTATCTATGCATGCCTAAGTAGTACATTACTTGGTTTTGCCAGGTTTTGAATTCTATATAAATACAATAAAATGATGTATTTGTCTGCCTTGTGACTTCATTGTTTCCCTCAACATTATGTTCTTGAACAATTCATTCATGTTGCTGTATAATTACAAGTAATTTATTTTTTATTGTGCTATAGTATTATACTATAAGACTTCTCTGTAATTTGCTTATCTCTCCTAATGTTGATCAATATTTGGGCTGTTTCTACTTTTTTCTATTGTGAACAAAACTTCTGTGAACTGTGCACATCTTCCTAGCTAACCTGTGTTTAAGAATTTACCCAGGGTGCAACAATTTCTCTAAGGAAACTGCCGGGTAATAGTATTTGTACATACTGAAGTTTATAGGGAAAACTAAACTGTTTTCTGAAGCTGCTAAAATAATTTATACTTTCACCAGCAGGCAAAAATATTCCTATTATTAAAAAGCTTGCCAACTGTGGTATTATCTTATCTAAAACATTTTTTAAGTCCTTATGACTGTAAATTGATTTATTATAATGTTTTAAAATTTAATTTCCCAGATTATTAATAAGCTGGAACTTAAAAAAACATTTTAGGACCTTTTATGTATAAAGAAGAGTGTTCCTTTTTTGTGAAATGTCTGTACATTTCTTTGGCTGTCTTTCTAGACATTGGTTGTCTTTTTCTTACTAATCCTTATAAAATCTTTTAGAAAAGTTTTGTTATTTTCTGCACTTCATAAATGTTTTCTTTTAAAAACTTATTTCCAGGGAGTTTGTAATTTTTATACTACTATTAATGGCATCTGAAAAATTATATGTATTACTACAATCAATAAATAGAACATTTTTATCACTTTGAGATTTCCATCACATTCCATTGGTAGTAAAGCTTCCCACCCCACCTCCATCTTTGGCCCTTGACAAATACAGACCTATTTTCTATTTCCACGGTCTTCTTGCTTCTTTTATATAAATGGAATTGTAAAGCATGTAGCCAGCAGTTTTCAACCTGGGGGTTGTGACCCCTTTGGGAGTCGAATGACCCTTCCACAGGGGTTGCCTAACCGTCCTGCATATCAGATATTTACATTATGATTTATCACAGTAGCAAAATTACAGTTACAAAGTAGCAATGAAAATAAGCTTATGGTTGGGGGTCAGCACAACATGAGCAACTGCATTAAAGGGTCAGGGCATTAGGAAGGTTGAGAACCACTGATAGCCTTTTGTGTGTCTTCTTCAGTTAGCGTAATGCTCCTGAGATTTCTCTATGTCATTTTGTGTATATTCCCAACTAAATTAAACTGATATTTTAAACATTGTACCTTTAGACAATAAAGCCTAAAAATGTTAATTTTAGCTTTTCTTTTCTTTGTGCTTTTCAGTCCTCCCTGTCTTTACCATAAGTATTCAAATTGCTACAGATTTCAGATGGTGCAAAAAATGTAAGTAGAAAAGACAGTTAATGAACTTTCTTTAACGTCAAAGGCAGTTTCTTGAGCTGTGACTGCCTGTGATGACATGGATGAATCTCACACAAAAAATATTGAGTACGAGAAAACATCAGTAAGGGTACATACTATATAATTTCATTTTTCTGTAGCTCAAAAGCAGGCAAAACGAATACATAGTGTTAGAATGAGGATAGTTATCCCTTGGGTGCTGGGGACTGGAAGGGGAAAAAGAGCCATCTGGGTTCTATTTTTGTTCTGTTGCTTGATTTAGGTGATAGTGATTTTAACAAATGTTACATTTAATAGAGCAAATTTTTAAAAATCAAGAGGGAAGGAGAGCACAGAACTTGTGCCCTGAGAAGGAGCAATAAGAGTGGCGAGTGACCTTGCCCGCCCCACACTCCATCTTTCATCTCTCCTGGGTAACAGGAAGGAGAGGGACGTGATAAGGCCAGATAGGTAAGGGGGTATAACCTGCATCGAAAAGGAAAACCTTGTATGAGGCAGCCTCAGGTGAGAGAGAACTGACCACGGAGAGCCTGGTAAACACCAGGAAGCCTCAGGAAGCTGAGCCAAGACCTCCAGAGACACCAACTTGCATTCACCAGAAACCATCACGCTACCTTTGTAGAGAAACCAAGCCAAGCTGCCCTCAGCACTGCTTAGAGAGGGCTTTCAACTAATCAGCTGCCTGCAAACCTTGTTTATTTTCCAGAAAGATGCCTATACATGACCTGAGATTTTGCCTGGCCCTGGGCTATCCTAGCCTTCATCAATAGCTTAGTCAATAAAGTTGTCCGAAGGACAGGATTGCATTTGGTACCTCCAGAAGATCCATGATAGTGTGGGGGAAATGGTGGTTCATTCCCCGTTAGAGACCTAGGGAGGTCCCCACCTCCTCTTCTTGATCTAGGTCAAGAGAAGTAGCATTCATGAGATTGAAAATGGGTAAAGGAAAATAGGCAAGTCTTAGATTTGAACAGTAGCTGATTATCTGGGGAAACAAGGAAACTTTTTTCTGGTCTCTCAAGTGGGTCTGATCCATGTTGGATGCCACTGTCAACTTTCTCTGGCTGCCTGACATTCTAGTGAAGCAGAGAAGACACTTGCCAGCCCTTTCCACCTGCAGTGGACATCCTCAGAGCGTCTATACATGTGAGCATGAAACTCTCTCGTTTATTTGCCTAATATTCTAGTGAAAAGGAAGTAAATAGTCGATTGAGGGAGCCACATAAACACTTTTATGATATCAGTAAACTTTCCTTTCCCTCATAATATATTTCATAGTCTGTTTTTTTTGGAAATGAATTCAAATCTTGCTATATACTTTTGGCAGTATTGGTTCTCAACTGTAAGAACACCTTCTGAATTTATGAGACTGGAAAGTTTACCATGATTTCTTCTGATATTGTGATAACCAAACCAAGATAACAGGTTGAAAAAGTTCATGGCAGGTCACCACATGTAACCATTCCCATTACCTTTTCTGGTCTGGGTGAATTACGTAGGAAAACATGAAAGAGAATTCAAGATTGCTTCCAAATTAAAAAAACAAACAAACAAACTTTACAACCCTAAAACAAACAAACAAACGAAAAACCTCTTGGGGAAATGCAAGTTCACAAGATGGGCTGCCACAGAAAACTTTTTTCTTTTAATTTAATCATAGCTGTGTACATTGATATGATCATGGGGCATCATACACTAGTTTCACAGACCAGACCGGTTAACACATTTACATCACACTGGTTAACAGAGCCTTCCTGGCAATTTCCCAGTTATTTCATCACAGAAAACTTTTTATCTGCTTCCCATGTCGAACTCCTCAAAATGCCTCTTTTGCTTTGCTAATTGCAGATTTGGGGAAAATGCTAATATCAGTGGAAGTGACCATTAATATTACCAGGGAAGGTATCAGCTGAGGTCAATCATCTCACATATCAAGGAGCTTAAATTTTATCTTATGTAAAATAAGATTTTCAGCCAGTTAAACTTCAAGATCCCTTTCAATTCTCAAGCATAATGGTTGTCTGAAAATTTATACATGTGCCTTAGCCAACTTTTTGTTTTTTTTTATCTTAGAGATTCCCTTTTGTTATAGCCAAACAAAAGCTTCAGGGTCTTCTTTTCAGTGCCTGTTTAGTCAACTTTAAAGTCTTGAGAGGAAAAATAAAATATTTCCATTTATCCTAGCCTAACACTAGCAAATAGTTTCTGTGAGGGTTTTATAATAGCCACTTTCCCAGTAAAGAGGGACATTTGTAATACCTATTGAAATAGCTTTTGTTTTAGTCACAATGATAATGAAAATTTCACTTTTGGAAAAAAAAAATGCATCAGTGGTTTTTTAGGCTTTGCTGCTGTTGAACAACATGGTTTCTCTCAGAAGGAACTAATCTGGAGGACTCCCTTGAGGAGAGTATAACAGATTGAATGGAACCCAATGTCTGGGATTTTAGTGAAGGACGATGTTATTGGAGAGAGCATTTGATTATTTTTAGTTTTTTTTTCCTGGCAAGGACTTTGGGGGGGGGGGGGGAATTGTGGAGCAGTGAAACAAGCTGATTCAGTAATTGAAAAGGTAACGTTTCTATCTTTAAAAGACAAAGAAAAAGGAGAAGACATTGATTTCGTAGGGCTAGGGAGCCCTGGCGAATCATTCCTAAATTGAATTGTACTGGGAAGTATTTTAACTAACTTTCTCAAATGAAAGTGTTGGTCTGTGTAAAAGAATTCAATTTGTCATAATTTGTAGTCAAGAATGTTATGACTACTTTTCTTTCATCCAACTTGCATGTAATTGTCATAATTTGTAGTCAAGAATGTTATGACTACTTTTTCTTTAATCCAACTTGCATGTAATTATAATTCACTCAATTACAGGGACATTGAATGCTATCATGCTAAAAATCCAATAAGAAATGTTATTAAATTTAGAACTGTGAGTGACAAAAATGATCATATTACTATGGCTTGAGGTCATATTTGGTACTTAGAAATTTAGGAAAATTTACACGAAGACCGCTTAAAAAGCAGCATACTCAAGAGATATTTTATTTTTTATTTATTTATTTATTTATTTTGAGACAATCTCACACTCTCTCACCCTCGGTAGAGTGCCCTGGCATTATAGCTCACAGCAACCTCAAACTCTTGGGCTCAAGCCATCCTCTTGTCTCAGCCTCCCAAGTTGTTGGGACTACAGGTGCCTGCCACCATCCTCGGCTAGTTTTTTCATTTCTATTTTTAGTAGAGATGGGGGTCTCACTCTTGCTCAGGCTGGTCTTGAACTCCTGAGAGTTCTACCTGCCTCAGTGTCCCAGAGTACTAGGATTGCAGGTGTGAGCCGTCATGCCCAGCAGGATTTGCTTTTCCCTAGAAATTCTGTCATTGTCCTACCATGTTTTATGGACACTTTGTACATCACTGGGAAAATAACTTCATGTTCCCAGGCAGAAAACTGAACAAGTGAGTTCCTTTTGCCTTGTAACAATATCATAGGGCATTCTTCTTCCCCTTATTTGTTGGCATTCCTCTTATTTAATTGCTGTAGTCATTTTTGAGTTAACCCTTAATATTACATCCTTAATATTGCAAGTGTGAAGAGATCAGTGGACAAGACGCCTGGAATTGGACCCCAAAACTACAAAGTGTGGGAGCAATAGGATCAGACAGTGGCAGGATCTACAGTTCTCAGCAGTTAGTAACATAATGCTGAGAAAGACTGTGCAGGACCAGTTAGAGCAGTGACACTGAGCAGGACAAGGGTCACCTGTGACTCTCAAGAGGAAGAAAAGAGGGTAAGGAGGAACCATGAATGTGTGAAAGAAGCTCTTTTAACAGGAAGGAAATCCTTTCAATGAATTAAGCTATTTTTTTTCTGGTATTATTAGAAATGGTGAGTCGAGGGCAACAGCAAATCAATAGCAAAGGTTTTTTGTGTATCTGAATTATAGTATGAAAACATTAACCTGTTATAATACCAAATGCAATGGACAATTTCTGGCCTTCTTCAACCTCTTTGCAGCTCAAACGATAAGTTTCTCTCTTAATTTGTATTACATTATATTCTTCTGTTTTTCTCCTGCTTTTGGCTCTGTCTTCTCATCATTCCATACAATCTCCTTTCACTTGTTTTAAATGTTGTACCATAGAGTCCATGCTTTGTTCTTTTCTCAGTTTATACATTCCCCCTGATAGCTTTTTCTTTCTTTTGTGTTCTACGATCACAATTTCAAATACACATTCCCAACTCTACTTCTCCCTCTTCTTTGTTAGGTCTCTCAGTCATCTCCAGAGATTTCTCAAGCCCATTCATTTCCACACACCTCAAATCATTTACCGGTTGTTCGCAAAATGAGCAGGGAAGTGTTCTCTCCTCCTCAATTTTCTGGACGAATTTGTGGAAAATTGATATTATTTGTCCCTTAAAGTCAACCAGCTGGGCCTAGGGTTTTATGGTGGGGAGTTTGTTAACCAAAAATTTAATTTTTTAAATGGTTATAGAACATTGATCCTTTCTATTGTTTTTCTGGTTTCCATTGCAGTTAGTTCTGCTCTGAGCTTTGTTAATTTCTTCTACTGGATTTGGGTTTGATTTGTTCTTTTTTCAGTTCCTTGAGAGGTGACATTAGAATGTTAATTTGTAATCCTTCTGTCTTTTTGATGTAGGCATTTAAGGCTATGAATTTTCCCCTTAGGACTGCTTTCACTATATCTCATAGATTTTGATAATTTGTGTCCCCTTTGTCATTCAGTTCAAGGAAAATTTTTGTTTCTATCTTAATTTCATCATTGACCCAAGAATAATTTAGCAGCAGGTTGTTTAATTTCTATAGCATTATGAAGATTTGACTGTTACTCTTGGAATTGATTTCCAGTTTTATTCCACTGTGGTCTGAGAAGATACATGATATGATTCTAATTTTTTGGAATTTGCTGAGACTTGTTTCATGGCCAAGATATGATCAATCTTATAGAATGTCTCATGTGCTGATGAGAAGAATGTATATTCAGTAGTTTCGGGTAGAATGTTCTGTTAATATCCGTTATGACCATTTGTTCTATAGTCCTGTTTAAGTCATTATTTTTTTTTAAACTGATTTTGAATTTTTACACTTTTCCTGATCATTTCATATAAGGTGAAACTAGAGCTGTTTAAAAGACATACACGAATCTAGTACATTAACAACCAAGGAATTGTCTTTTTTGCCATACTATTTTTCCCACCATCACTGTGCTTGCTAGGTGGTATAACCATCACAGCAGCAGACGTTGACCAGATGGAAAGACTACTCTTTGCTAAGCAGATCTGAAGAAAAGAAAATTATAAGAGCTAAGAACAATAGAGCAGTATCAAGGCATTATTCTTCTAATATGGAAGGACAACCTCTTTATTACGTTGAATGATTCTTGGGCTGACTAGTGTTTGTATGGGTTTGGGTTCTTCTACTTGGGACCATTGCTTAGGGGTCCGTATCCCTGGCTGGACTGGACTATACACAATGATTCCTCTGCGTGGCTGGCAGTCAGTGCTAGCTATGTAATATGTGTTTCTCACAGCATGGCTTGGGCTTGAAAGGCCCAGACTATTATTTTTTGTGCATTCTACTTGTCAAAGCCAGTTCACAAGTCCAGCTCAGATTCTTCCCCCTTTTTCTAGGGGAGGATGATAGAACCTCATCTTGATGTGTGTGGGTGCATGGCTCAACAGAGTGAAAGGGAGTTCTTACGAACCACATGAACCATCTCTGGTAACCAGCCATCCCCCCAAATCCTTCTCTGATGAACATAAGTGAGATGAGTGAAGGAAATTCTACTCAAACAAGGACACAGTGTGATAAGTGAGTGGTGTAATTGTGGATGCTATTTATTCTTTAGTGTGTGCCAGTAAAAATTATAATGCTCACAAAGGTATTGTGATGTGAAAATGCACCCCAAATGTTGATTCATGCATAATCTAAGAGGGGTGATAAAGTGTTTGCCCAAATCACCATAATATAAGTAATAATTGATGCATAGGCAGAGATGAGAACTGAGAGGAGAAAAACACTAGATCTGGCCAGAAAGGACTGAGTCATGTAACAGAGGAGATGCTACTTGGGCTGTGTCATGGATGGATCAATGGATGAGATTTAGATGAGTTATGTGAGGAAAGACAGATATTCAACATAAAAGGGAAAGAGTAAACCTAGGTATGGAGGTATCAAATGTCTTGGATGTCTACATCGAGAAGAGTAAATTGGTTCATTTTTCAGAAACATGTGAGTTTAAAAGCAGATAGTGAGAACCAAGGTTGGTTAATTAAGTTGTAACAAATCATGGAAGGCCTTGAATGGCAGACTTGGGAGTTTGAGCTTTGATAGGCAGTAAAAGCCAGTAAAAGGAGGGGACAAACAGGATCAGGACAGTGTCTATGGAGGCCAGCACCTCCTGTGTATCTGGGATTTTCTACCTGTACTTCTATCCCTGACTTTTCCCACCGACTATCTTCCCAGCTTCCTGTCTTTAGTGGTAATTTCCTTCTTGTTATTTAGTTTGAGGGCTGCCACATTAGTGAGAAATAGAACCATCATTCTTCTACATAGATACAACAGGATATTATTTAGGTATTAAAATAATAGTCTCAAAAATTATTTATTAACATGGGGACAAGCCTATGTTAATAAATTAATAAAGCAGGAGGAAACTATACATGAAATTTGAAACTATAATAAAAATCTGAATACTAAGTGACTATCTGCCTGTACATATATATAGAGAAAAAGAACTCAAAGTGTTGGCATGGTTAATGATATTATAGATATTTTAATTTTTTATCTATACTACTTTTGTTTACCATATTAGAATGTATTACAGTTGTAGTCAGCTAAGTTGTTTTATTAGTGTGTTAACCATAGCAAGTGAGTGTTCAAACAGCAACCAAGTAAAAACAGCATCCTACCTGAACTTGAGAACTGGAATTCTCAAAGACCTATAAATACTTAGGGTTTTGAGATCCAGATAAGGGATGAGGGAGCTCTGGCTTCTTGAGCATTTGAGTGCTCAAGAGAGGAGAGCACTTGAATAACCTCTCACTACTCAGTTGCCTCTGTGGATTTCTAAATAAAGCCTCGGAGGGAGGGAAGATGGCCTGAGGACCCTGCACACCATCATGCCACACTCTCACAGGGCGTTGGGAGGACCCGGCCATAAATGAAGGGAAGGATTGAGGTTTAAACCACCAGGCACAATTATGATTTCATCAGCTACTGGGCCTCACATGGGAACCTTGTACAATTTTTGACTCTATGCCTCAAGAATCTTTTGTTACCTCTTTCCCAGTCTTTTATAATTTACTACTATGGGAATCTGCTCATACATGTATTGAAACAGATTAAGGAAGAGTTAAGGAAATATTGGGAAAGGATAAAAACTGTAATATCATTATTTAAAATCACTGCATTTAAACAACTGGAACTCATATTAAAACAGATTAAGGAAGATTTAAGAAAATCTTGGAAAAGGATTAAAAACTGTAATATCATTATTTTAAATCACTGTATTAAAATAACTGGATTTACTAATGTATTGATTTGCTTAAAAATTTTCAACCAAGTAGCTCTTGAATTTTGTCTCTGTCTCTGACATAAGAACACTATTCTCCTATTTGTCTCTTGGGTTCAACCTTGCCAACAAGAGTTTGCTCTGGCCCTTGTTCTTGTCGAGCAAAGGGAACATGGGCTCCCTGAGATTTATCGAAATAACTATAGTCCTAATTTTTCAAATGTCCAAACTGAATAAACAAACAACAGAAGGCTTTTTTTTTTTTTTTTTTTTTTTATTAAATCATAGCTGTGTACATTGATATGATCATGGGGCATCATATACTAGCTTCATAAACCATTTGACACATTTTCATCCCAATATTCAACATAGCCTTCCTGGCATTTTCCC
>CAUYPK010034466.1:0-15144 GCA_963574355.1 Loris lydekkerianus
CCCGACCCCCCCCCCCTGTCCCCCCCCCCAACCCCCAAAAAAAAAAAAAAAAAAAAAAAAAAAAAGAAAGTTTACAAAGCAAAAAAAAAAAAAAAAGAAAAAAAGAAAAATAAAAGGATGACATTGTCTGTTTTACTTTAACTTTGCTAGTAACTTGCTGGTAACCATGTTCTGATGTTCGACTTATCCCTTTCCTAGTAAATGGGAGTTGGCTATCTAAGAAAGACATTTTCCCCATATATATTTTACTGATATTATATATAAATGTATCCACCAAAGCACTTAGCAATATGTCTTGTAACTGCATTTACACCAGCTAACTGAGATTTCTTGCCTTTTCCCGAACACAAACAACGTATAAATATACACTTCCTGTGTCACTTTTTGTACCTTATGAAATGTATTGCATCGTTTAACATTCAGCTGAAATTTTACCTCTTTTATAGGGTCTTCTACAGCTCTCCTTCCTAAAAAAAATAATAATCATCATCATTCCTTCTGTTATAAACTGAATTATTTCCCTTCCCCCCCAAGTTTTTATGTAAAGCTCTAGTCTAAACCCTACTGGGTGTGCATTTAGAGACAGGACATTTAAAGAAGTCATTAAGATTGACTGAGGCCATAAGGGTGGGATCTTAATCCAATAACTTGTCCCTTTATAAGAAGAGGAAGAGACGCTGAGGATATGCACACACAAAGGAAAGGGCCAAGAAAAAACACATCAAGAGGTGACCAAGGAGAGAAACCTCAGGAGAAATTAAACTTATCAACACCTTCATCTTGGACTTCTAGTCTCCAGACCTGTGAGAGGTTGATTCCTGTTGTCTAAGCCACACACTCTGTGTTATCTTGTCATGACAACTCTAACTGATTAATACACCCTCCTTAATGCTTTTAAAGTTCTGTAATAGCTCCACACAAAATGTTCCAGGACAATGTGTAACATACTGGTCTACCATCCTAGATGAACTGGGAAGATGTTTAAAGACAATGACTTCATAGATAAAATGTGTCCAGTGATCCTTTGATTTTCTCAATTGAATTATACACTAAACACGATTAACATAGATCTTGTCTTTCACTCATAAATCCTAAAAGAACATAGTCAATTAGAAATGATTATTAGTTAAATCTGGGTCTTTTCATTTCAACAAAATCCTCATGATTCTCAGAATAAAAGTCATTACCCTACTTTCTAATTCAAAAAACAATATTAACAACAACTAGTATTGATCATTCCTATGTGTCAGACACTGGTCTCTATATGTAGGTGTTGGCAAGGGCATCTGAAACAGTAAGCTTACATCCAAATGCAGTGCCTTTAATCTTGCTGTTGAATTGGTTCCCACTGTCTGGCCAAAAGTACTTAATAGGAGATTGTAAGAAGGCTCAGATTTTCTCTCTTATAATTTAAGATTAGAAGCAATTGGCCTTTCCAACCTGTGGGGCCTCAAAATACTGGGCTATCAGTCAATATTCATTGTAGGTGATAACCAGGAAAAGCCGTTCATAGCTGAGTTGTGTTCTTTTCAACTCTGCTTGCAAACAAGCTAATTTTTTCTTCAGTTTATCTCTTTCTAATTTTGCTTAAAAGCAGCAAGTAGTATTTATCACCTCTCCAAATTCTGACTGTTTCTAATTTATTATCTTAGAGCTTCAGATTTAGCTGTTCACACCTGTTTTCAAAAAACCGCAGTATTAGTTTTATCAAAAGCTTGTGGTGGCATGATAAGGATCTCCTGCTTTCCAGCCTACAATATCGTCTTGACTACTAAACTAAACCAGCTCTATTTCAAGTTAACATATCCTGCAGTGGTCATAGCTCAATGTAAGAAAAAGAAACCACACTAGGGATTTTAAACTAAAAAGGATTTTATATAAGATGCTTTAAATAAAACCACCAGTTGACCCGAGCATCAGTGCCAGGATCAAGACTGGAAAACAGAGCTACCCATTGTTGGAGCAGCTGATCAAAGTGACAGGCCAAGACGGAAGGTACAGCCTTTAATCACTTACTGCTATAGTAGAAGTGGAAGGCTACAACTAGAAACAGCACTGACAACCTCCCCCCACCCCCACCCCAAAATTCCAATTTCCCCAGGGAAGGTGCACTGCACTGGTGAAAAAAAACATGGGCCCACATTATTGAGGAAATCCCAAATAAAAAGAAGTTTTATGAATCTTGGAGCAGGAAGCTATAGTCAGAGAGGAGAATTAGGAATAGGAAAGTATCAAATCAGTGGGGTGTGGGCAGTGTCCTAAAGTTTACTTCTACTCCAGGAATAAGGACGCCTCAGCAGTGCCAAGTCTCACCTCTTGGAGGACAGTTGTCCGGTTTCTTTAGTCCTTCTGGGAAGAATCACAAGCAGAGCCCAAGCAATGGAGTGATCACAGACAAAAAACAACTCTACACAAATAGCTTTTATTGCCAAAAAAGAAGGAGCAAAGTGAAGATAACATTCCAGAGAGAACGGTCAGTCTCCAAGAGCTGAGAAAAACGTTGAGGACGCCCAGCCGGTTTCCTGTTGTTGGCCTGGTCCGAGGGTGGGAGGGCTTACCGGAGTTGGGGGATGTTACCAGATGATTGATGGGTGTTCTGCCTTTTCTTGCCATCCCTTCCCCCTGACTAGTGTCTCTGGCTTCTGCGTCCAATCCCTGGGAACCGCTCTTCTGACCTGTACCTCCACCTGCAGATTTGGTCCCTGTCTTTCAGCAGGAGCACCTGAAGAAGAAAGTCCTAGCAGGAAGGCCCCAGGGGAGAACCTTCTGAATGAACTGTGAAGAGCATGAGGAAGGGGTTCTTGAGTTCTTGACTGCAATTTTCCTTAGACTACAACACACTAGCCTGCTATTCAGCAAGTCAGGGCTGGGGAGGAAGATTTCCCCTATGAAGTCTTCCAGGTAAAGCTTGTGTCCTCATCTGTAGCTGAGCTTCAAATACCACACATAGGGTTTTGGCCAGGACTTCTCAGCAGAATCTAGTCAGAGCCTTCAAAAGAACACGGAAAACAATTCAGAACTGACCTACCAGGAAAGCCACTACTGCCAAGGCCACTCCTCAGTGTTCTGAATCAAAAAGCATCCCAATGTGTCTGCTATCCAAGGGAGGTGGGGTGCTGCCATTATTGTCACCACCACAGCTCCCTCTAGACACTCAGGAGTAGGGAGAACAGGCCCAGGGGATATGGTGGACAAACCTCATTTCTCCACAGCTTTGCTCTTGACAGAGCTAAGAAAGTTTCACCCCCAAATATGACTACTTGGCATACAGAATATTTTGAATTAAAGGCCATTCATAATCAGAAAGCATTAGAAGGGGATTTCCCTCTCTCTGCGTTAAAAATCAGACTGACCCCACCAAAAGATCCAATGTAGGTAACTGACTTCCTTTCCTCACCTTAAAAGTTAGCAGACCTGGTCCAAATCACTTAAAACACAATACCTGTCTCTCAGGTTAATTTACAAGTCAATTTCTTTCCCCATCTATTCATCCTCCCCAGCAACCACTTGCTACACCTCTATTTCACATTCTCCCCCTCCCTGCTAAAAGGCATCTACAAAGGCATCTGACTGTGTCTGAGACATTGGGTAATCAATCATTCTTGTGGTTACCCCCATGTGCGTACTATCTGGATGTAAATGTTTCTTTTATTAATCTGCCTTAACTGTGAGTTGATCTCTCAGTGACCTTTCAGAGGGAAAAAGGGTGAATTTTGCAATGATTCCTATGCTCTACATGAGCAACCAGTTAAGGTTGGAGCACATATGAACAACTGGGCAAATTCAGCTTCTTCTGGTTCTTAAAAGTTACAGGTTTCAGTATTTACTAAGCAGTTGTCTTAGTCTTTGAAGGATTAAAAAAGAAAAATGCAGGAGGTAGCATCTACTCATAAAGAAAGTAAAAATCCTCATAAAGAAACTGGAAAAACTGAAAAAAACTCATGATGTTAGTAGACTGTCCTCATAGTCATACTGCAGAGTGTGCAATCTCCCACCTCCTGATGACTCCTTTCCTCTTCTCCTCCCTCATTCAGATTGCTGATACAGTTTCAAATACTTCTCCAGCTTTCATGCAGAGTAATTTCAAAACTTGATACCCAACTGAACCATGGTATCCAGGAAAATAAAGACTCTTACACGGAACAGAAGTCGTATTCCTTTTAATATAATCAGGGCCATAAGTGGCATCTTCTTCTATAAGGTAGTATTATAATTACAGACATGATTTTAAGAATAATTAAGTAACTGGGGACCCGTTTCTGTTACAATAATTATAAGAAGCTAAGACCTCCAACTGAATCAACCCCTCTGAAATCTTTCAATGAAGTCTGAGAAGTACTATTTGCCAAGCAAAGAAACACTGACTTAAGGCAAATAGCAGCTTACAATAAAAAGAACAGCAAAGGTCCCCACCTTCATTATTGCAGCCTCTCCCTCCCTAAGCACTTAACCTTTTATGCCTTCACTAAAACCTCATTAGTAAAGAGGAGACTTGCCTACTAAGCATAATGGGAAGGCTTTAATGGACTTTGGAGATCTTTTACATTTATGACTCAAAGCACTGAAATGCAAATTTTTATTTGAATATTTGACAGCATTAATTGAGCATTTTTAATGAATCTCCATTGTCAGGATAAAATAAACAAGTTTTCCAGAGAGTCTTAAAATTAACAAATATTAAAAAGGAGGAAAAATAGAGAAAATGTATTTTGGTAACATGAAGTTTGGTTAACCACATTAATTTTGTAACTTTTAAAAAAAAATCTGCTTAGCTTTAAAACTAACCGGACATCTATTTATGCAGGGAAGTTATTTCCTGAAACTGTTTTCCACAGCCATTTAGAAACACTGCTTTTCTAGTTTTGTTTTTTCTTTGTTTGTCATTGTTTGGACTTTTTTATTATTGTTGTTGTTGTTTGCTTTAAGAAAGACCTGAAGAGAGTCTTGGAAGTAAATATTTTTGAGTGGGCACATTTTAGTTTAGAATAAAATTGGATTTCACTTTGTGAAAAGAGAGAATGGATATCAGATAGTTACTTAGCAGCATCAAGGTTCACCACATGGAAAATCCACCTGTTCCCTCTGGTCAGGATGGTGTGCTCCCACCTCTTCTTCTCTAATGCCTATTTATCCTTCATTTATTTTCAGATTGTACTTTCTCTGGAAGCTTCCTGGATACCTCCTAAACACTGTCAAAGGCTCCATCTACATTCTTCTTTGCACTCTGTACCTCTGCCCTCACTATGTTATTTCTGTTTTGCATTTACCTTCTTATCTCCTCCACTAGAATGTGTACTCTGTGTGTAGAGACTAAGTCTTAGTAAACTGTTGAATAGCACTAATATGCTGCTGGTACAGAATAAATCAGCAAATAATGAATGAATGAATGAACGAACCCAGAGTTAACCATTTGCTTTGATAGCTGGGTTAGCTTCAAGTAGAAAATCCATAAACTGACATCAACTGGGATGGCATCTGTAGGAAAGGAACTATAAGATATACAAAGGCAAGAGATTTGAACAGAAACTTCTCTGAGATGACAGACAAATGGCTAATGAACATATGAAAAAATGCTCAGCATCTTTAATCTTCAGAGAGATGCAAATCAAAACCACTCAAAGATATCACCTAAACCCAGCAAGATTAACCCGCATAACAAAGTCTCAAAACACCAGATGCTGGCATGTATAAGGAGAGAAGGGAACACTCTACTCTGCTGGTGGGATTGCAAACTAACACAGCCCTTTCAGAGAGAAGTATGGAGAATCCTTAAAGATCTAAAAGTAGACCTTCCATTTGACCCTGCAAGCCCATTACTAGGTGTCTATCCAGAAGAACAAAAAAAAATTTTACCACAAATATATTTGTACTAGAATGTTTATTGCAGCTCAATTCATAATTGCCAAGTCATGGAAGCAACCTAAGTGCCCATCAACCCATGAGTGGATCAACAAACTGGTATATGTACACCATGGAATATTATTCAGTCATTTAAAAAAGATGGGGACTTTAGTTAAAGATGGAGAAGTTAGTTCTGGGTGTAAGAAGCAGAATGGAGCTCATTTTAGTGGTCATTAATTTGTTGCCTTCTCAGTATACATTGTCTATTTTCTTTTTCCCATAAATACTCCCAAATTGAAAAGCCATTCAGGATAAGAAATTTATACCCACCCCAGACCCAATTCCATCTACCCTTTCACTACCACTTGCTTTCCCTGGCCATGGTGACCAATTCAAGGATGGACACATAATACAAAGTAGACCAATAAGACCTCTGAAGGCCTAATACCTGGACATTATTCAGCTACTGGAAAAGATAAATATTCTATCTGAATGTAAATGAGAAAGTATGCAGCCCCAGGAGCTAATAGAATCCATCTTGAACTTAAAAAGTCTTCCTTCGAATGAAACCAATAACGAAACAAGGAAGCAGGATCAAATATTAAATATGGGGAAGGATAAGATCTTGATGATATTGCTTGAATCTTGGATAAAGATTCATTTGAAGCTAGAATCTACTCCTGTAACCCTCTGTAAACATTTGGACACATGAAACTGTTACCTCTCAAAAATACTCCTATAGGCAGAATCTCTCTCTCTGCTAGGTCCTTGGTCTCTGGAGTTCAAAGAATTAATCCACAGACTACCATGAGTAAGTGATAGGATAGATTTCATTGAGAGATAGGAAGGAAGGTCAGACCTCTGGCACAGCAGAGGGGGACCCTGAGTGGGCAGATCACTTGGCCTTTGTCTAGAGGTTTATGTATCACTGTTCCTATCCTACAGGCAAGGTGACTTGAGGGAGTTGGGATGTATGTCTGAAATATGTCACAATCATCCAGGGACCTATGGGCCGAAGCTTATTTTAAAACTGTCCCTGTGTAGAAAGGCAGTCTTGGTTCAGGGTGTTTTCTCTGCTCCAAAAGTGGCAGTTTAGACAGAATGCTGATCAGACTGGTTTTTATGAGCCTGTTTTGGTCCACAGAAGATGGTCTGTGTTCAAGTTGGTGATATGATCCTGCTTGGACCTAGTAATGTCTTTCCCTGTCCAGCCCTGATTGGGGAACCCTGTACCACTCCCACAACAGTCTTCACAAACCTCTACCATAGCATCAACAAAATAGATTTAAATACTTTGTTTGTAAGCATATATGTGCATTCCCCTCTACCATGAGCCTTCTGGGCATCAGGCTGTGTTATCACCTAGGATGATGCCTGGAAAATATTTAGTGCTCTGTCAATCCTTGTAGAATTAATAAATGGGTGAATAAATAAGAGTTGCAATAGAGTTTAACTGGATTTCCAAATGTTTTTATTTACATTAGATAAATTTAAGTAATCACGTTCCTCATCTAGCTTTATATATTTCAAAGGCAATTAGATCTCAACCCTTTCTTACCTTCATTTTTGTGAAGGTTTTATAAGAAATTATGTGCATGATATAAATTTATTGAAGAATGACTCCCACATATTCTAGCTTATTCCTACAGGGATAGAGAAGTGAATTTATAGACTAACATTCCTAAAACAAAGCAAATAGTTTCAATTTGATGAGATTCCTTAATTTACTTTAGAATAAGAAGCTCTTATCACCTTTCCTCTGGAGGTGATGGCTGCTATGAGCCTTCCCTGGGGGTATATGTAATTGGAAAATTAAAAAGCATCTTTAAAGGCAATATTATGCTACAGAAAAAATGTTGGCAATGCCCCAGGGTTAACTGTGTATGCTATTATATATTTCTGAGAATTTACTCTGCTTGTACTAAAGAATTTTCAATAATTTGCTTCTTAGGTAAAATTAGGGCAGCAGCAGAGGAGTAAACTCTCTAATAAAAGCAGCAAGTTCTCATTTTTCACCATAATGTGTTCCTAGAAACCATGTTGGGAAGGAAAAAGATTAAAAATAGACCCTTTTTGCTTTATACAATTTTTTAAAAGTTTAAAACTGCAGTTATGTATTCATACAAATAATATAAATATAAAATGTACTGGTTAGGCAGAATATTTATTGTGACTCTCTCCTGCAGTGAAGAGAGAAAAAAAAAAAAAAAAACTGGACTGTGTAACAAAGTTCTACCTCTTAGTAATTAATGTAGTAGAAAGCTAAGTTCAAAGTGAGAAACATAGGGCATATATGACACCACTCTTCATTCCAGAGCCTATGGATGGTCGGAATATTTGCTCATGCCATTCTTTCCTAGTTAACTTAGAGTTAACCATAAAATCTTCCTTAAGATTGAACTCCAAGCAGTCATTAGCATTCGTTTAGAATTGCTACCAATATTTATATGCCTGATACCACTAGACTTAATTCATTAGCATTTGTTTAGAATTGCTACCAACATTCCTACACCTAGACTTAAGATTTATATGCCTGCAGCCAAGGAACCATCTTCACCTCGAGGCAACACCCTGTTTTACATCCATAACATCATGAAAAATAATCCAACATCTTAAACTTAATTCCTCAGAGCCAGGTCTAAAAATAGAAAACATAACTTAAGGTATTGTCTTAAAACTGGTGGCTTATTACACTTCTTAAATTTCTAGAAATCCCAGGCCATCATGGGATATTTTCAAAATACTTTAATCAAATTGTTATATTGCTATACCTAATAATTCAGTTCAGCCAGATCCAATTACAAGAGCAGATATTTATGGATATTCTTTTTTTTTTTTTTTTTTATTATTATTATTATTTTATTATTATTATAGATAAAAATATGCACCATAGATGTGGCCCAACCCATCACCCTCCCTCCACCCAAACCTCCCCCCTCCCTTCCCCTTTCTTGGTCCTTTCCTCATAATTTTGTGGTATAGTTGGGTTATAGCCTTAATGTGAAAGCTATAGTTTACCTTCATAGTAGGGCTGAGTACATTGGGTACTTTTTCTTCCATTCCTGGGATACTTTGCTAAGGAGAATATGTTCCAGCAAAAGCATATAATTTTAACAATAATATATTAAACACATAATATAACATGCTCAGTCAGGTGTTTTTTGTTGGAGTGATGGGATGATAATCTCAGTGGGATTTCTGGCATCTTTTATTTTCAGTAATCTTCTGCAAATCAGGTTTGTATTCAGTTGTAGCCACTCGGAGCAGTTCCTTTACATGAGTGTCAGTCAGAATGGACCGGTGCTTTGATTTCATGTGTTTCCCCCCTGGGGGGCAGGACTACGCGCTCAGAGATCTCTCCTCAGAGGTCCCTCCTCAGAAGCAGCATAACAAAATCCAAACTTGGCAAAGAGCCACAGGATACAAAATAATGATAAGAGGCAAAGAGCCGCATTCATTTTGGCTGGGAGCCACATGCGGCTCGAGAGCCGCATGTTCGCCACCCCTGTGTTAGGAGTTACCCGTGCTCACCAAGTCACTGCTCTACCCTGTGATTGCATAAGCAGTTACCTGTCTCCCTGCTGTACCCCTGCCACAAAAGGGAAGGTACCACTCAGACCACACTCAGGCCCTGCATGGTGGACAGCCAAGAGTCACCACCACCTGGGCACTCAGCCTGCAGGCAAGGCCTGGCCTTTATGCCTAGGAGGAGACTAGCTTTATCATTCAAAGCAGAGGAAAGCTGTCCTGGATGAAAATGCTTGTTTTTGGAGCCTGGATATGTCTGGGAACTTAAAGAGTGATGATGGTAATGGTGGTGGTGATAATGGTGATGGTGGTGATGATGATGGTGATGATGGTGGTGGTGGTGATGATGGTGGTGGTGATGGTAGTGATGGTGATGATGGTGATGGTGGTGGTGGTGATGATGGTGGTCATGATGATGGTGGTAGTGATGATGATGATGATGATGATGATGATGGTGGTGATGGTAGTGATGGTGGTGATGATGATGGTGGTGGTGATGGTGGTGGTGGTGATGGTTGTCATGATGATGGTTATGGTGGTGGTAGTGATGATGATGATGGTGGTGATGGTAGTGATGGTGGTGATGGTGGTGATGATGATGGTGGTGGTCATGATGGTTGTGGTGGTGGGGATGGAGATGATGGTAATGATGGTGATAATGGTGGTGATGATGGTCATAATGATGGTGCTGGTCATGATGGTGGTGGTAGTGGTGATGGAGATGATGGTGGTGATGTAGTGATGGTGATGATGGTCATGATGATGGTGGTGGTCAGCATGGTGGTGGTAGTGGTGATGGAGATTATGGTGGTGATGGTAGTGATAGTGATGATGATGGTGATGGTGATGGAGATGATGGTGGTGTTGGTAGTGATGGTGATTATGGTGGTGATGGTGGTGGTGATTGTGGTGGTGGTGGTGGTGATGGTGGTAGTGATGGTGGTGATGGTGGTGGTGGTGATGTTGATGGTGGTAATGATGATGATGGTAGTGATGGTGGTAGTGACAACAATGATGATGATGCTGCTGATAGCAATTGTTGATGGTGATAGGAGGATAATAATGGTGATGGTAATAACAGTGAGGGTGATGAAGATGATTATGATAGTGGTATAAATAGGGCGTGACCATGAGAGCCCTTCCTGTGTGGCAAGCACTAGTGTGGGAATCCAGGCACAAGGAAGTTGATGACCTGCCTAAGGTCACTCAGTCACAGTTAAGGCAGGAGTCAGATCTTGGGGTCTCCCATTTCCACAGCCCTGACCACAACACTAGGTGCCTCTCCTCCCATCTCTTGAGAATGCAAGTTCCTCACACAGAAGAGCCAGGGCTCAAACACAGAGCCCTGCAGGGCAAAGAGCAGCCACACCTGGCACCTGGTTCATGGGGGTGGGGAGCAAAGGTCCCATTAATGTTGCTATGGAAACAGGGTGACCCACAGGAGGCTTTGGCAGTAGATGAACTGGCTGTAAGGACAGGCTGACAGGGTCTGGCTGACCTCCTGTCAGCATCAACCCCCCTGTGAGGATTGGGATTCCTGTGACATGAGTGGCATGGGGCCTGGCCTCTAGTAAACCATTAGCGGCCCTCCTGTTTTTCCTACTGCCAATCCTGCCCTTGTGTGTGCTGTGCAGGAGCCAGTCCTGTAGCCGCCCACTGTACTTCCTGGCCTCAGCCCTCACAAGTTCAGCTGCCAGATGAGTTGTCCCAGCAGTGCTGAGACTTGTGTCCCTCCAGGTGTCCCAGGACCCTGTGCAGTGCAGAGCATGTCTATACACCCTGCTCCAGGAGGGCAGCCCCTGGTCCAGGCTGCTGTGCTCTTAGCTTCTTGGACAGTCATCTTGACCCTGCAGGCTTTAGCCAGAGGCGGCCAGTGCTAAGAGGTTTGCAGTGTTTTGTCACTAAATATAGAAGCAGAGACCCTTGCCAGCCAGGCCCCTAACATCTCCCAGTGCCCCCGAGCCATTCTTCATACTGTAGCCAGTCCGAGCCTCCTCTGGTTGCCACCCACTGGGGCTGCCGAGGAATGAAGAGAAACCTCCCTACTGAGGCTCTACATGGTCCAAACCTGTTTCCTTCCTTCAGCTCAGCTTCCACCACTCCCCTACCCCCACCCATGGTCCCTTGGCTTCCTTACACTCCCTCATCGGTCCATGTTGATCCCTGGCATTGAGACCTTCTTCCCATGGATGACACAGAACCCTCTAGAACAAGGACCTCCTCTCAGCACTGAGGTGTACACTGCAGCGTGAGTCAGGCGGACTGGGGTCTGGCTGCCAGCCTCCTTGATTTCTGTCCAGTTGGCAGCCATGTTTACTACTGTGTGGCCACCACTGCATGCTGTGGGAAGGGGCCCTGCCTCTGCTGTCCCCTCCTCTTGGAGCCCCTCCTTCCCTTCTCCTACTTGTCCCTCACTGATGGTTCACATCGCAGTGCAGCATCGCACCCCTGCTGGGGAACTGTCCCCAGCCAGTGTGAACCCTGATGTGCACCAGTCCCTCTGGGCCCACAAAGCTGTGGGTCTGTTCTCCTGTGAGGAAGGGGCCCCATGCATCTTCCAGTTCAGCACAAGGCCTGCTGAGTTAATGAAGAGGAAAGGTGAGCGGGGGAGGGTAGAGCACAGATTTTCAAATCCACCCAGACTTGAGATAGGGAAGGAACGAAAGAAATATACTTCTTTTTTCTTAATACTGCTTTTATTCTGAATTAAAGAATCATGAATGTAAAAATTCTGATTTACAACACAGAAAAATACCAGAAAGAAAAACATCCACCGAGTGCCCAGGACATGGAGAAAGAATATGGACACTCTGGTTTCTTTCCTTCGACTGGGTTCATTTTAGGATGGATACACATGGACACATACAATACTGTTACAAAATTGGGTTCCCTTCCATCTACCTGTTTGTAGCTTGCCTTCTGTAATTTCTTATTAGAAGTAGTAATCATGCAAAGGGCATAACATTTTAAAGATATGAAAGGATGTTTGGTTCCTGTCTCTGCTCTCCAGACCCCAGGCCTCCTGACAGAGAGGGCCGTCTTACCAGTCCTCCACATCTCCCCGGAAGTGCTGGGCAGAGCCACACTCATACGTGTGGTTCTCTCACAACTTTGCATGGACAGCCTTGAAACCGGAGCGGTGTTGGCGCCAGTTGCACACACCTGCCTTCCACACCTGCCTCCCACCTGACCGTGCACAGTTGGGGCGTTTCCTGCCTGTCTGAGGAGTAACTTGGTGTGAGCACAGCCTTGTTTATTAGCCACTGATTGTGGACATTGGGTTCTGTCCATACTTCCATTATCACCAGCAACGTAGCAATTCGTATGCATTTCTGACATCTCGGCGTACAAACATAAGATCTAACAATTAAGCTTGCAGACTTAACCTAGAAAAAGTAATATACCTCTCAGTGCTGAGTACCACCACTGTCGCCTTTGAGGCACTCTCCTTGGAGAGCTTTGCACCGATGCCAGCATCTGCTGTGCCGTGCAAAGTAATTCTGGAACTCTTTCTGGAATGGCCATTAAAAGCTGTTGTCATATTGTCTTTGCTATCCTGAATGTCATCAAAATGTCTTCCTTTCAATGTTTCCTTTACCTTTGAGTAAAGAAAAAAGTCACTGGGAGCCAGATCAGGTGAGCCTAGCGGGTGTTCCAATACAGTTATTTGTTTGCTGGCTAAAAACTCCCTCACAGACAGTGGGGTGGGAGCTGGTGCATTGTCATGATGCAGGAGCCATGAGTTGTTGGCCGAGATTTTCAGTTAAGTTTTCCTGTTTCTCTACTGATGTTTACTTGGTTTTCTATGTTTCTCACAGTCAGCCAACAATTTTGACACACAACTCGAATTTCTGCAATGTTTCCATCAGTTCTGCTCATTACTGGCCACCCTGACCTCTCTTCCTCAGTGATGCTCTCTCTCTCCTCAGAAAAACATTTAACCCACTTGTACACTACTGTTTTCTTCATGGCATTAGCCCCATAAACTTGTCCTGATTTCACTTCCACTCTTGCCAAGTTAAATAAGAAATGTAATGTTTTTTCATTGCTCTAATTCAAGCTTCAACGTTCTTGCAATGACACACAGAAACATGTAACTATAATGAACACTACTCAGCAAGACACTGCCACACGTTGACACAAACACAGCTGTGAGACACTGATATGTCAAGGTTATAAAACCCAAGTTGTTTGTACAGTGCTGCCAATGTAAGTGCAGGGTGGCAAGTTCATGGACTTCATTGTCAGACCTCATCTATCTGTCTATCTGTAGGAAGGGTTCTTTTACTTGGCCAAAGGGTGTGCACACTTAAGATTTTTTTAGGAGTTACCAATTCTATCTCCCCATAGTTGGTACAACTTATACTTCAGCACCCACTGTGGTGTGTTAGCAAATGTTTGGATCCTCCTGGGTCTGGGGAAAGTTGGCTCCCAGCCACCTGGTTTGGCTTAATCAGGTGTGTCTCTCAGTTAGCTCAAAGCCTCGCACATGTGCCTGTGACTCCATGCCATTTGTCTCCCTCATACCTGCTCGTTTCCTTTTCCCACTTCCCCATTATGTTGGCCTTTGTCATCTACTGCAAATGTTTTCCCCAGGATGTCAGTTGTTCTTTGATTTTGACCATTCCTTTGAGGGCCTAGCAGAATCTTTGTAATGCTTACAAGGTGATGGCCTCTAAGTTTTATGTCTTAATTTCAAATTCTTCCTTCCTGAGATTATACCAAAAACTCCAGTGTGTTCTTCCAGCATTACTGCGAGGTGTGTGCGTGTGTGTGCGTGTGTGTGCGTGTGTGTGAAATAAAGGAGGGACTAGACTTTGCTGTTCTCCCAGACAGCAGCCATCCTCTCTGGTTTCCTCTTCTCAGCCGCCCACCCTTTCGGGCCTGATGACACATCATGATTCCCGTTTGTCAGGCTGCATTTGAGTAACACCCAGGGCCTGAATCCTTCTGCAGGGGCCTAGTGAGAGAATGGTAGTGCACCTCCAGAACTTGGAGAGCTCCGCTTGTGAGGGCCCTAAGATGCCCAGCTGCACCCTGTGAGCACATGTCCCACTGGGCACCCAAGCAGACTGGAGACCTTGTCTCTAGTAACATTTCTAGAGTGTCCTTTCACTAAAGCCATCTCTCTCTGCCACCTCCACCATTGACACCACTTTGGGCCTCAGGCAGCAGCCGACTGCTCAGTGGATCAGCCTGACACAGCCCACTAGGGGCTGCAGGGTGCTCGTGGGACCTGGCATTGATGTGCCATGACCAATAGGGAAGCCACTTCCTGTATGATGCTGGGGGACCCCTACCAGTGTGATGCTGGGGGGCCTCTTCCTGTGTGATGCTTTGGGGGGCCCTTCCAGTGTGATGTAGGGAGCCTCTTCCTGTGTGACGCTGGGGGGCCACATCCTGTGTGATGCTGGGGGGCCACTTCCTATGTGATGCTGGGGGCCTCTTCCTATGTGATTCTGGGGGGCCACTTCCTGTGTGATGCTGGGGCCATTTCCTGTGTAATGCTGGGAGGCTACTTCCTATGTGATGCTTGGGGCCACATCCTGTGTGATGCTGGGGGGCCACATCCTGTGCGATGCTGGGGGCCATTTCCTGTGTGATCCTGGGGGGCTACTTCCTATGTGATGCTAGGAGACCACTTCCCCTGTGATGCTGGGGGCCATTTCCTGTGTGATGCTGGGGGGCCACTCCCTGTGTGATGTGGGGGGGGCATTTCCTGTGTGATGCTGGGGGGCCACTCCCTGTGTGATGTGGGGGGGGGCATTTCCTTTG
>CAUYPK010034467.1:0-11630 GCA_963574355.1 Loris lydekkerianus
TTCCTGATATGAGTGAAAATGTTTTCAGTTTAACTCCATTCAATACAATATTGGCTGTGGGTTTGCTGTAGATGGCCTCTATCAGTTTAAGAAAAGTCCCTTCTATACCTATTTTCTTAAGTGTTCTGATCATGAAAGGATTTTAGATATTGTCAAAAAGCTTTTTCTGCATCTATTGGCAGAATCATATAGTCTTTGTTTTTTATTTTGTTTATGTGATGTATTATATTTATAGATTTACATATATTGAACCAACCTTGAAACCCTGGGATAAAACTTACTTGGTCATCATGTATAATTCATTTGATGTGTTGCTGGACTCTGTTTGCTAGGATCTTATTGAATAGTTACATTATTTTAGGACTTGTTTATTCTTGATGAATGAATTTAAGTGGAACATGAGAGATGAAGAGGAATTCCAAAATTAGATTTAATAAAATGACCATTTTCTTCAAGAGTTGCACTTGGTAAAGATGTATTTAAATAGTTTCAAACAACACTAACTATAAAATTTAGCCTCATGATTAAATAGTGAGAGAATTTATTTTCAATTTTGAAATATAATTTTAATATATTATATTAATTAATATGTTATATTTAATCAATATAAAAAATAATTTATGCATCAACTCCTATTACTAACTTAACATGATTTTGTGTATGTCAGGACAGACCACTCTACTTTCTGAAAATAAATCTGATCAAAATGTGTAAATTACCCATGACAATGAGAACATTTTTATCAAATATTTCTGTAAGTTTTCCATGCTAGGTAACTTCTCACTGTATCGTTACCTCTAAATAGCCTTAGAATCACAATCACATGCAAAACAACAACAACAACAACAACAACAACAACAAAAGACCCCAAACCCTAATGTGTTGGAAATGAGAGAGGCTAAACAAAAAGTGACAATAAGAAGCTCTTTACATTTAGGTCATTATGTTCCTGTTATAACTTGATTATCACTATTATTCACTATAACTCTGTTATAACATAGGATTCTTTCTAACTAACAGGTAACCAACATAGAGTCTAGACAGAAATCTGAACAACTGATGGGGAGTTTGGAAAATGGAAAGATTCTGCTCCACAGAATTTCCATGGAAAACTTATAAACTCAAATGTCTACTATGGCCAATAACATTTGTTAAATGTTTGTATTTAAAAGAAAATATTGGGCATAGGTAGTGTGATATGTAAATTACACACCAGGTGAATTAATTTGCTCAGTCAGTCCCTTATCCCGAAAGGTAGTTAGCATTTAATCAGAATGACCTGAGATGGCTACTCTAGGTACTTCTGTTCAGTAGTTAGAAACACCCTCCTTTGAAGGGGGACAGGGCCGGGGCCCCAGGCCTCCACCTTGGTGCTGCCCACCTTAATTTTATCCCAAGTGGTTGCTCACACATGGGGAGGAGGGAACATTTTACCCATCTACCAATCAGAACCCAGCCTGCAACTGCAAAAGGAAGAGGAAGCCTCTCTGGGCTAGCAACAGGTAGTAGAGTCTGGAAGGTGACCTAGCACAGATGTAAGACCAACAATCCTGGCATTAGCGTAAATACACACTCAAGGTTGAGGTCTGCCAGAGAGCCTCATGGGAGGTCCTCATGTTCAGTAAGACTCTGATTCCAAGGTGACCCCTGAACCAGGATTTAGGTCAGATCTTTTTACTTCTTTGCCTACTAGTCCTAGCAATCAAGGTGTATTTGTTGTCTATAGTGAATGTAGCCTGATTCGTAAACTTTCTTACTGTAAAACTATCTTTCTCTTTCTCAATAAACTTTGTTTCACACTTGCCTTACTTTGGGGTCTGCTTGTTTTGTTTTTCTTTTCTTTTAAATTTCATATTAATGTAAGGGTACATATGTTTAGGTTTAATTGTTTGCATTTTTTAGGTAAGGTCCAAGTCACAACTGAGCCCCTCACCAGAAGTGTGCCACACACACCTTACATTGTGCCCATTAGACGAGAGCCCAGTAAGTCCTGTCCCTCCTGCTTCCCCCTTTATCCTCCCTGCTCTACTTTCTTGAATCAATTGTGTTTTACAATTGTGTTGGCATGCAGTCATTCCTCTACTAGTTTCACATTAGTATTGAGTACGTTGGATGCTTGCATTTCCTACCTTGTGATACATAGGAGGATGTTTTCCAGATCCTGCCACATAAATACAAAAGATGTCAAGTCTCCATCTTTCTTTGTACCAGAGTTTATTAGAATTAGACCCTAAAGATGTGACTTACCTGCAGCAATATCATGATAAAACTTGAATGAACGAGTTCTTTCTTATGGATGAATCAACAAAGTGGTTTCTTCCTGTTATTTCTTAAATTCAGATTGATATGAGGGTTCAAATGGTCAGGTTGCAACGTTCATGTTTATTAAGGTACCTGCTTTAGTTGTAGCAGTCACCCAGGATGTGTGCCATATACCCTTACATTGTGCCCATTAGGTGGGTCACACCAATCTCCCTCTCCACTCCCTCTTCCTCCCAACTTGAATTAAATTGACTTTTTCTCTTGAATTAAATAGACTTTTTCTCTTGAATTAAATTGACATGTGGGCATGTCATTCATCTACTAGTTTCAGATTAGTTCCGAGCACATTGGATGTTTCTTTTTCATTCTCATGATACTTAGGAGGATGTTTTCCAAATCCTTTTAGGTAAATACAAAATATATAAAGTCTCCATCTTTCTTTGTGGCTGAGTAGTATTCCATGCTATACATATACCATTGTTTATTTATCCATCAGGGTGACAAAAATGTCGAGTCATTTTTCAACCATGAGCACTACTTTTTGGGTGCATGCAGCTGCCTTAAGACCTAAGACTATGACACTTGAAAAGACACTCTACAAAAATGTACATATTTTTAATTCTACCATGGGGGAAAATACACACAGACAGAAGGAAGCTAAAGAGAGGTTTTAACAGTAGTTAATACATGGTAATGTAAACAAAAATTAAAATTAAAAGCCCCATAGCAATTGAAAAGATCTCCAGTTGGCAAAGGGAATCTGAGAAAACAATGTAAAAACTGAGTTCACATCCATGATGGGAAACAATGTTTTACACACCTCATTGTACCCAACCCTTTAGTTTAGGCACAACTGTCTGACATTAATATTAAAATACAGACATCTAAGACTGAAAAAACAGACTCTTTGTGGTAATAAGATGCCAAATTAAAATAAGACCTAAGGCTATGCATATCAAGTGTTGTCACACCCATAGGCCACTGATCTTGCTTAACAGGTACTTTTTTACCCAGCATATTGTGACTTACTTTCTAACCTGACTCTAGGACAACATCACATGGCCGATAACAAACCCCTTTTCTCTCATTGTCTAACTTTAAAAGATTCCATTCTAACTGACTCCAAGTTCGTGACAAAGCATAACTTTTGAACCAATAGCCAACTAAAGAATCCCAAGCCCACCTTGATTTGTTAGCCCTCTCTTCCTGATGTTCTGAATTTTAAGGGCAAAGTATACCTCTTATATATTGATTTATTACTTTACCTACAATTTCTGTCTCCTTAAAATGTATAAAACCAAACTGTAACCTGAATGTTTCAGATATACTTGCTCAGGACCTCCGGAGACTGTTTTCCAATGCTTCAGTCACTCATATCCACTCAGAATAAACCTCTTTCAAGTATTTTACAGAGTTTGATTTTTCCATTAAGAGCAGGTTATATTTTTTTTGTTTATAAATTCTCAGCAAGACCAAATGCTACATTTATAAATAAAGGTAAAAAAGCAAAGTGTTGTGTGTGTGTTTGTTTGCTTTTTTTATTTGTTTGTTTGTTTGTTTGTTTGTTTTGCTGGAATCTCTCCTCTGCTAAGTTCTTGGTCTTGGTCTTGGAGAGACAAAGAATGAGTCCACAGATCATGTGAGAAAGCAATAGGACAGATTTTAGTGATAGATAAGGGTAGAAAAAGTCAAAGCATGCTGAAGGGAGTTCCCAAGTGGGTAGTCCTTTCTGTATAGGTGTTTATATATTGCTTCACCTGCTCTGCAGACAGGGGGGTTTGGGGAGATGGAATGCTATAATTGTTTGGTGCCAGGGACTTGAGGGCAGAAGTGAATTTTTAAAAACTCCTTGTGTAGAAATGCAGTCTCATTTAGGGTATGTTCTCTGCTCCAGGAGTGGTGGCTTATGTGGGATGCTGCTGGTCGGACTGACTTTTGGACCAGCTTGGGTCCAGAGAATGTGGTTGAGCTTACTTAGGCCAAGGAAATAGGGTTTATACTCAGTCCTGAGTGAGGAAAACCTGTATCATTTTCATCTTCCTATACTCATAACTTTGCAATTTTTATCTTTATTGTCAGGAAGACAAAGTGATTCCCTTAGGTTAGGATTTTAGCCCTCGATGTCTTTGTTAATTGCAGAAAGGTTTTGTTACACTACCCACCATGTAAAATAAGATTTTTTTCCTGATTGGTTTCTCCAGGAAATTAGAAATGATTTTCTGAACATATTTATTTCTCCTTGGCAAGGCACATGAGTTCTGAATAAGAATGGGATCAGTCTGAATCCCTCTTTAGAGCACTTGTGTACTGAACAAAATGAAAGTATTTCACTATAAAATACACTTGTTTGACATATATTGTGATGGCTGTTCAGAGTCCTGCAGTGCTGTCTTTAGTCAGGAATATTTGCATCTTCAGAGGACATACATTAATGCAGCCAGGCTTTAGGGGAGGCTCTTCCTTGTCCAATCCAGAAAGATTAACAGAGTGTCTGACATCTTTAAAGCTCTCAAAGAAACCTTCACTATCTATTTCTGAAGGTTGCTACCTATTAGTTTTCTAGCCTTCCCTTCTCCCACTCTCATATCCTGTTTTACTGTTATAACCCATACTTATAGCCAGTATATTAGTTCCTATTCTCTCTGTAAACTCAAGATGGTATATAAGGTTATGAACTGCACTAGAGTGGTGCATTATACATCGTTAAGCTATAGACTGGTTTTCCCTTATATGTATATTAATGAATTCATATGCCTTTTCTGCAATTCATCTCATTTTTTCAGTTTCTTTTTCAGTGAATCTTCAGAAGGTGATGGGAAAGCTTTCACTAGACCTGTAGACTAACTACCTTTTCCAAGCAGTGATGCTAAAGTAGCCCAGGCAAGGCAGTGAGATTACAACTACTGATTCTTACGGGAGACAGTGCAGCAAGCAAGACAGTGAATTACATAATTTCTTTTAATTTGCAGCATCAAGTTAAGAAAAAAAAGAACTTTTATCTGAGTAATGCAAACATTTTTAAATTATCAGGCTGAGAGAATGTTAAAATGAGAGCTCATCCATGTTCTACCTCTTCTTTTGAGTTATGTATTTATCTCCTGAAACAGAGGGCTATTACCACAAAAAGTTAAGGGTAATGTAACAATGCCTCACTAGACACCGTAAGCCACGCTCTATAGCTTAACAATGTATAGCCAATCACTAATCAATGTTATTTCTGAATAGCAATGAAAATTCTAAATAGATTTGTATTAGCTCACTTTTGGTTCCCTTTTGCTCCTTTAAAAATACTCTTGTAACATTGGGGGGGGCAGCACCTGTGGCTCAAAGGAGTAGGGCGCCAGCCCCATAAGCCAGAGGCGGTGGGTTCAAACCCAGCCCGGGCCAAAAACTGCAAATAAATAAATAAATAAATAAATAAATAAATAAAAATACACTTGTAACAAAGGCTGAACAGAACTCCTGTTTTGTTTCAAAGTGGCTGCCTGTGTCCTAAAATTCTGGGGTTTCAAGAAGTTGTTGGGAGGTCCTCCGTTCTTGGAATGCTCTTGGTCAAAAATTACCAGACACTCCAAAGTAAGCCAAGTATAAGACAAAGTTTATTAAGAAAGAGAAAGATAAGTTTACCAAGTAAGTGAGCTATATAGCCTTACAGAGCAAGGTACATTCACCATAGACAGCGAAACTGCCCCCATTCTTATGACAAGTAAAAGACAAAGAGGCAAAGATTATGGCAGACAGTTCTCTCTTATGTGGCCTGGGTCAGGTTGACCTGGACATCTGAATCTTACCATGAATGTGGACTTCCCATAAGCCTCTCTGAACGCCCATTGGGGGATGTGAACCATTATGTAGATTTATGCTACTGACATGATAATTGGTCTCAGGCTCTTCATGGTCACCTTTAAGGCTCTATGAACCTGTTGCTAAGCTAGAGAGTCTTCTTCATCCTTTTGTAGATTGCCCTACCTATCTACCAATCAAAATGTAGGTATTGGTAGATTGGTAGATTGGTAGGGCATTCTCTCCACCTCAGCTCTGAGCAAAGACTTGGGACAAAATTACAGGGTGAGACACCAGAGACGAAAGCCTGGCAGTCTCACCCTTGCCCTCCTTCCCCAGGAGAGCTGGATTCCTAGCTGCCTACCTATGACTCTTATCTAGGATTATTTGGGTCTGAATGTTCTGTATAACTTCTGTAATGTTAGCTCGCATAAATTTTTTAAATTATACTTTCTGACTCAACCACTTACTTTGAGATCAACAAAGTTAACTTTTCCCACATCTCATGTTTTCTTCTTATGGATGCTTTTCTGAATGGCACAATCCTCTTTCAATTTTCTGTTAAAACTTCCCTAAAAGGAAACTAACTAGATTCCATGTGGCCCTAACTCTAGTATTTATGTCATAAAAAGGTGATTTTAAAAAATATAATGATTTTAGTAAAATTGAGGCTGTATTTCTCAGGAAACTAGAAGAGGATTCTGAAGATGACTACTTCATTTAACGATCTTTAATAATATGGGTGAAAGAATGCATAAATCCACAGTTTTATTTCCCTCCTTGTTTCATCTTTCTCTCTGGAACATCTCCTTTCTTTAAGTCCTAATAGATCTGTACATTTGCTCCTGAATACGCTAATTTATCTGCTGGAAGATCTCAAAAACATTGATGTGATAATATATATTCAATAACTTACAAAATTTTAACATGCAATCCAACTTTTATGTCTATCATGAACTCTTTAAATAGACGTACCTGTTGCCATCTCCCAAAGAAAGGAAATTAGGTTGGATGGACCATTAGTTTGTCCAAAAATACAGTACCCTAAACTGAAGTTGCCTGGAATTAATCTAGCGTTTTTACAAGTCTCCATCCATTTTCTTTATTATCTTTTGTAATTTAGCTGCATGCATTGTAACAGACAAGGAAATTTAATAGTCTAACAACAAACCTCCATCCAATATAATAAATGTACTCTTTGTAAGAAAGTATAGACATAACATTATATTATTAATTCTTAGAACAATAACATGACAATTATTATGAAAAGACTTATTAGCTGTGGTAGTATGCAGCTTATAAACTGTTGTAATACTCTTCAAATTAAAAAAAAAAAAAAAAACTTAAAGGGGGATGCCTGTGGCTCAGTTGGTAAAGTGCCAGCCCCATATACCGAGGGTGGCAGGTTCAAACCTGGCACCAGCTGAACTGCAACAAAAAAATAGCCGGGCGTTGTGGTGGGTGCCTGTAGACGCCTGTATTCCCAGCTACTAGGGAGGCTGAGGCAAGAGAATCGCTGAAGCCCAGGAGTTGGAGTTTGCTGTGAGCTGTGTGATGCACTCTACTAAGGGCAATAAAGTGAGACTCTGTCTCTACAAAACAACAACAACAACAACAACAACAACAACACACAAAAAAAACCTTAAAAATGCAATATTTTATCTAAAATTGGAATCATTTTATGCTTTTCTTATTAAAATATCATTTGTAATACTTTCTAGAATCAAGTTTCCTGGTGTTTTCTTATTTAAAAATGTAAAATGGGACCACTTAATTTAAATATCATTTGCATCAAACATTTGCTTGTTTTGCAATATAATAGATGAAATGGTGGTTCAGGGTGTCCAGAGATGCTCCCCATATGGAGAAGCTGTATTTTTCATCAAATAGTGTCTAAATACGGTACCTTGGGTGGTGCAACTGTAGCAGGTTCAGGCAACCTATTGGGTAATGGCAACCCAGTGACCACTGCCTGCATGGATGAACAGTCCCTCTGGCATCATAGGTGGCTGGAACAGGTTCACTGATTGTTAGTAACAGAACTAGCAGTACACAACTCATTTTGGTGTAAAATACTTTTACAAAAGAAGGATAAAAGAAATAGTAAGATGTAGCAGTTTGAATTTCCAAACATTCATAGTAGAAGCATAGTTGCTAAGAATACATAATATTAAAACATAATATTAAAAATGATATTTATGTAATTTAATAAATACCAAATTTAAGAAATTTTTAAAAAATTTCAGATGTTTGGTTTTACTAAAAGTAATTTCAGCACTGATATCTTTCATATCCTTGAAACATTGTTCCATACTCCAAATTCAATTATGTATTTACTGTTGAGGTAGTTTCAAAACCCATCGGCCCCCAAAATTACAAAAGTATTTCACATTTGCTGATTGTCAGGACAGTGATGAATGAATCTGATGGCAGTGAGTAGCAATAGCCTGAACATGTCTGCTAATCGATTAAACCTTCCTTGCCCACACTCTGATCTTACATATTCAACCTAATTTCTTTCAAGTTCTGGCTATAGGTCTTTGTTAATTTGCATGGCTGGCCTAATTAATAAATTAAATACTGGTTTACATAAGGTCAGAGCAGGCAACAGAATTGACTAGTAAAGTAAAAAAAAAAAAAAAAAAAAAAATTAGTCAATTTTATTTAAAAAAACGTGAAATTTAACAATGTTAATTTGATTGACTGAATTTTTAGGTTGTCAGGCAATCATTTAAGCACTCATAAATTCCACTGCCTCTCAACTTTTTCAATCTGAGGCGCACCTCTAAATTAGGCACAAGCAGGAATTTGATCTTATTCCAAAGTAGAAAGACTGTGAGCTACTCTCCTATGTATACATCAACCAGCCGTATATGCAACCAGACAGATGGGGTTGCATAGCCGTGGCTGTTTATATTAATCAGACTTATTTTCCTAATCAATTCTCCCTTCATTTCTCAAAATCCACAAGAGGAATGCAGGTTAATTGAAGACTTTGCCCTGGTACTTATTTTCAAATGTCAAGCACTGGTCGGGAACCAGTGGTGTAGACCCAGCCTTATTCCAAGACTGAGTTAAGGAAAACGTCTATAAAGTCTGTACTGAACCTGGAATACGGAGCAGAATTTTCAAGAAATCTAGTTAAATGAGTTGTCAATATATATAAATAAAAATAATAATACAAAATGTAAGTATTTTGGATGAGGTTAGCATCTGGATAATATAACTAGATAAAATGGTGAACCCATTCTATTAATAATTATTATGGAAATAATACATAATGGAATAATCTGTGCAAATTCCATGTAGTTTGTGATCTTTTCTAAATTGACAGGTGGTATACCATTTGGTGGTATAAATGTATATAATCAGTACACAAATAAATGTGTTTGAAAACTCAGTTTATTTGTTTGTGTTTGAAAACTCAGTTTGTTTATGTGTTTGAAAATTCAGTTTTGCAGCAATGCAGAACTGTAAATCAATCAAGTCAAATAGATATTTTTAAGGACAATCCGGATGGATAGCTAACTGATTAGGACTGTCTATAAGTTTGATTCTTCCTCTGTTCCAATTTAATCAGTTACAAAACTATTTTGCATATAATAGGAATGCTATAGTAACATTCTTACAGGTAGGTAAAAATGGTATATTTTGACAGTGCAAAACGTTGTATTTTGGAAAAATGCAAAATTTTGGTATTGCTTGAAAGAAATTTCTTTCTCTGCTTCAAAATAACATGGGGTAATAGATCTTAAATTTCAAAGCATTTATAGCTGAACATCAGATTCATGCAGGAAGCCATGCAGATGTTTATTTTGCTAGAGTTGAGGTAAGAAAAGTGCAGGGAGATTTGTGTGGCAAGTAATAATATTCAGAAAATAAATGAGAATGAAGTGGGTGAAAATATTGCAGGTGGTAGTAAGTATTCTTCCATGGCTAGAAGGGAGGACTTAACTAAAGTGATTGGTGAAGCTATTCACTGTTTCTCTTTGGGACTCTGAGCATGTTCATATCAAAAAAGTTTGGGTGACTTAGAAAAAGATCAATAAAGTTGAGTTTTAAATTATTTCTTGATAGCATCAGTAGATTGCAGCAGGAAAGATGCTGCAGTTCAGGCTGGCGTGCTGGGCAGAGATATTGAGAAGCAAGGCTAAGGAATTGCAATTGGAGTGGATCAATACATTAATCACAAATCCTGATGAGCAACAGTGACCAAATTTCTCACTTGTCCATTTTCTGGAAGTAAAATTAACTAGCATTTTGATCAAAGGGATTGTGGAATGGAGAAGAGAAATTTCTTAGAGGAAGAATTTTAGAACACTGGTCTCCTAAGATTCTCTGAAGTACGTTTGAATCCAATCCCCTAAATAATAAACCCAAGATGTCTCCAGGCCAGTCAACTTAGAGAAACCAGATCCCAAGCCATTCCACACTGCATCTGGCTCAGAGGCTAATGCTGGCTCTATATATACTGGGCAGAACACTCATCAGATCTCTCATCAACCCAAGCATATTGAAAATAGGCAGTCATCTGGCAAAGTAGCAAAAGTCTGGGGATTACCCAGACACAAAGGATCTGACATTTACTGACAGCATACTAAACTTTTGTGAAGGTAATAATACTTTGGGAAAAATTCCAAGCCTAGAAAACAGGAGGTTTTGGTTGACTGCCAAGTATGACAAGTAATATAAATAGCATTAAAACACAGATGCCAGTGATAGTGTCACGGTGGCAGTCTGCTTTCCGTGCTTAGTGTGCTCTGGGCTGAAGAATGACCAGCACACCAGAGTGTCAGGTGCAGGCTCCAGTCAGCTGTGGTCCTGGTTCTTTGGCTGCTTAAAAATATCACAGACAGGGCCAGTGCAACTGGATGACCATAGGCAGGAAGCAATTTCACACAAGCAGCTTTTTGAGGTAGAACAGAATAGGTCTGTGGTCTGTTGTTGAGCGTAGAGACAGACAAATGGGTAGACTGACTCTCTGGGAGCGCTCAAGTTGTTCTCCTTTTTTTTTTTTTTTTTTTTCTGTGGCCCAAGGGATTTTGGAAGGGTCAGGATGTTACCAGATGGTTAACAGGTGTTCTCAAGGTTCCATCTGGGTACGGAGCTCCCTCTCAGCAAGCCTACATGGATACAGTGGGGGCCACAATGTAGAATGAGGCTAATGACAGAATATTTACCCTTAGGCTACTTTAGGCAACTTTCCAAATCTTATTTTTCCTGGACTATAGGAGGGACCACCCCTATTGGACAGGTGGTCCTTCCTTTCCCCAGGGGTAGCTCTTGCTTGATACAGGACTGTAGCAGCCCGTATAGCCTATGGCTAGGAGCAGTGAGAGTTACAAGAAATACCTGTATAGCTCAATAAGGGAACACCTTGGTGGAAAGGGCATGGAGAGGGATTTAGCTCTCCTAACAAGCATGAGTGCTCGTGAGATGAGAGCAGTGGTGAATTGGCAGTCTCTACACCTGTGGTGCTGAGAGGCACGAGATCAGCCTTATATTAGGCTGGAGGAGAAGGCAGTCAGGAGCATGCACATTCTATCACGGACTTGCTCACTCTGATTCTGTTTCCTCTCCTGCCT
>CAUYPK010034472.1:0-52865 GCA_963574355.1 Loris lydekkerianus
AATGTCATGCTACGGTAACTAGGAAAATGCCAGGAAGGCTATGTTGACTAGTGGGATGAAAATGTGTCAAATGGTCTATGAAGCTAGTGTATGATGCCCCATGATCATATTAATGTATGCAGCTATGATTTAATAAAAAAAAATTAAAATTAAAATTAAAATTAAAAAATAAATAAATAAATAAATAAAATGTGTGACGGAACAAGTGTAAAAAAAAAAAGAAAAAGAAAAAGAAAAAGAAAATCAAGCTGGGGAGAGGGGGAAGGAAAGTGACTCTCCCAGGCCTCTAGCACATTGGTCACGGACTCTAAAAAGCAGAAACAAACTCGAGAGAAAAAGAAGTTGGTCTTCCTCAGAAGAATGCTCCCCATAGAAGCAACAAAGCAGCAAATGGTTTTCTTAGACAAGGGCCTGTGACCCTTGTCAAAAGCTTGAGGAATCCCCGGGGAGTCAGTGGAGAATGAGAGGGTGGGGCAATCACATCTGCAAGGTCTTGCCAGTGATAATAGTGTGCACTTTCTTAGCTTTTCTTAGCGCCACTTCTCATCACAACTGCAAGTCCTGCCTCAGCTATAGGGGAAATCTGCAGTAACTCGAAGAAGACAGAATATATTCTTTACTAACAGATGATCACCAGCTCCTTGGACAAATCAACCAACAGTGGTGACTCTGAGCAGGTACAGATTAGCCAGGCTGCATGGGCTCCACTGGAGCAAGGGGTCTCCAGTGCTGCTGACTCCTAAGAATTCTCTTCTATGACAAGGATGGTCAGCAAAGCCTGGAATCCTAAAGGGAACCTTCTTCTTACCTCCTCCCCCTCCTGCCGAGAGAGTGTATAGAAGCAGACCCCAGGCAGCTGCAGGAAATCCCATGATGAGCAAAAAAGTCATTAACAATACTCGGTATTTGTCCATCACATTTCTCATTTCAAAGTGTTCATAAACTACATCTAATGAGTAGCATTGCCAGCAGAAAATAATTCCCAGAAAAAAATTATGCTCTGGGTAATATAAGGCCTGGAGGTCGTTTTAAAGTCTAGGAGTCTGTTAATACTTTTCTTCTCTGTGTTTAAGTTTTTCTTATGGAAATGTTCAAACATACCAAAAGTTGGGAAAATAGTTTTATGAGCCCTAATGTACCCATAACTTAGTTTCCAAAATTATGTACAGTCTTAGCCAGGCACAATGGTTCGTGCTTATAATTACAGTACTTTGGGAGGCTAAGGCAAGAGGATAGCTTGGGACCAGGAGTTTGAGACCAGCCTAGGGAATATAGCAAGATCCTGTTCTTAAAAAAAAAAAAATTATCTGGGCATGGGAGTAGTCCTAGCTACTCCACAGGCTGAAGCAAGATCTCTTGAGTTCAGGAGTTCAAGGTTAAAGTGAGCTGTGTTCATACCACTGCACTCTAGCCTGGGCAATGGAATGAGACTATCTCTCTTTAAAAAATGTATGTATGGTATTGTTTTGTTTTGTTTTGTTTTTTTGTGACAGAGCACCGAGTGCTATGGCATCACAGCTCACAGCAACCTCAAACTCTTGGGCTAAAGCGATTCTCTTGCCTCAGCCTCCCAAGTAGAAATATATGGTTTTATAATCTCCTTTCATTCATGTTTGCAACTCAGGTCAGGATGAGTGCTGGGGTATTTTAAAGCAAATCAGTAATAACATTTCACCTACAAATACTTTGTTGTCATTAGTAAAAATCCCTAGGTTAACCATTAATTTGAAATCTATTGCAAACCTACCTGATGAATAAATCAAATAGATTTTAATGACTTGCTTCTCTCATTTGCTAAAACTAGAGGGTATTCATCAGAATGGCTGTGTCAGTTGTCTACTCAGACAACATAGTATTCTCAGAATGGAAGCAGGTTTCTAGGCCAGGTGCAGTGGCTCACACCCATAATCCTAATACTCTGGGAGGTTGAGGCAGGAGGATCCCTTAAACTTAGGAATTCGAGACCAGCCTGAGCAAGAGTGAGACTTCCATCTTTACTGGGAATAGAAAAATTAGCCAGATGTAATGGCAGGCAAATGTAGACCCAGCTACTCGGGAGGCTGAAGCAGGAGGATTACTTGAGTCCAGGAGTTTGAGATTGCTGTGAGCTAGGCTGATGCCACAAGACTCTAGCCTGAGCAGGAGAGTGACAGGAAAGGAAAAGGGAGGAGAAGGGAAGGGATGGGAGGAGAGGAGAATAGGAACGATTTCTGACCTGACATCCTAAGAATTTAGAGATTGGTGATGTTCTGCCTATGTTTTAGGGAGATGATTTTTTTTTTTTTTTTAACTATGGTATAGACTCACTAGTCTGACCTTTTCTCTATTAGCCACAGTTGGGCTGTGGTCATTCCTAGATATCCTAAATTAGAGCAGATACTTAGTGGTCTACGTGACCTCCAAGCCTAGCTCTGAGGCCACAGAGATAAGCTCCATCTCTCGCTCTCTGTATGTGTGCGTGTTTGTCTGTCTCTCTATCCCTGCATCACACACACACACACACACACACACACACACACACACACACACACACGTTCTCTCTCCCTATGCCTAGAAATGAGTTCTGGAAGTCACCAGTACTTGGTCAAACATTCCCAGTCACTTCTTTATTCTTCTGACTCAATTAAAAAGCAAAGAAAAACATTTTGATGCTTTTTTGTACTGTGATAAGAAAGAATTAAATCTTTTTCATAGGAGGAAACCACCAGCAACTCTGAAGACTGAGCATGAGTAGGGGTGGGTCTAGAGGGCAAGATAGTTGCTGCTCAGTGTATATCCTGTGTGCAATTTGATTATTTAATCTTTTACCATGAATATATACTTATTACAATGTTTAAACATGTAATCAAATAAATGAAGAAGTACATAAACTGGTCCACAAAATCCTTGAATCACTGTACTCGCTTCTCTTCCTTTCCTGACACCCATACTCTGCAGGCTTCTGAGCTCACTGTCCCACACTTTTCTCTATGTACACTCACTTCCTTGGAAGTGCAGGAGACGGTTCTGTGATATCAATGCAGAGGCTACCAGCTCACACATGGTGTTTCACCCTATAGGCAAGTATCAAGTGTACTTAATTCTAATATGAAGCCACTAAATGATCTAATACACACCCACATAAGAGAAAACCCCAATTCAGTTCAAGATGGAGGAAAGGGAAAAGAGAGGGGAGAGAATGGAAGAGGGAAGGGGATGGGTGTGCTCCCACTTAATGGGCACCATGTAAGGGTATATGGCACACCCTCTGGGTGTGGCCACTACAAAAGGGACTCTTCCCAGTAAATGCAAACATTGTAACCTCATTGTTTATACCCTCACAGTTATCTGAAATTAAAAAAAAAAATTGCTAACTTCAAAATAAATAAAATTGCCTGACTCCCCGAACACACCCAATAGAATCTAAATCCATGAGGACAAGGGATTAACTCTTCTCTGATGTTTTATTTCCATTTCCTGGATCAAGGACTGGCACTCAGTAAATATCTGCAGAGTGAATCACACATGCTATGTATTCTATCTATGCCCAAATGAACAGCACTGCAGAATAGATACCTTCAATGAGGTTGACACCTTTTAATTTTTGATCATTTTATGAACTCCTATACCATGTCTGGTCCAACCTGAGTATAACCCCTATGGTAGTGATTTATTTAAACCTGAACCACACCAACAACCATCTGCAGCAACAGATGATTTGGAAGGTGTAAAGGAAATATTAGTGCATACATGGCTGACGTGATCAATAGTGTGGTATTATGTTTAAACTAGATGTTAGGAAGTTGTGAGATACTTGAGATGCCACAGTGATATCCCAGGATGTCTCTGGATGCCCTAGGTTTTGGGTCCTCTCCGTATCTGCCTATAGAACTCCAGTTCACAGGGCACATAAGGATAGAGATATTTTTTAGACCACTAGGAAGACTTTTTTCATCTCATCCATTCACATTCTTAATTTCTAGTAAATATCTTTCATACAATTTGAATTTTAAGATACTGCATTTTTTTGAAACCACAGGTATAATGTGTTAAAGTTCACATGGAAAATTAATAGTCAAAGAGTATCTGGTTTTTTTTTTTTTTTTTTTTTAAGAGGGTAAGACCCTGTTTTTACAAAAAATAAAATAAAAATTGGCCAGCTGTGGTGGTATGTCCCTGTAGTCCTAGCTACTTGGGAGGCTGAGCCAGGAGGATAACCTGAGCACAGGAGTTTTAAACTATAGTGAGCTCTGATCTTGTCACTGTGCTCCAGCCTAGGTGACAGAGTAAGACCCTGACTCCAAAAAAATTAATTGAAAAACAAAACAGTCCAGGCATGGTGGTTCATGCCTGTAATCCTAGGATTCTGGGAAGCTGAGGCAGGAGAATTTCTTGAGCTCACGAGTTCTCAGACCTACCTAAGCAAGAGCAAGACCCCACCTCTACTAAAAATAGAGAAATTACCAGGCATCATGGCATGCACCCGTAGTCCCTGCTGCTCAGGAAGCTTGAGGCAAGAGGATTGCTTGAGCCCAGGAGTTTGAAGTTGCTATGAGCTGTGATGATACCACTGTACTCTACCTGGGGTGACAGAGGATGATACCACTGTACTCTACCTGGGGTGACAGAGCAAGACTCTATCTCAAAAATAAATAAATAAAATAATTAAATAGTGTGTTACTAGTATAAGAACATACAGGTCAATAGCAAAGGATACATAGATTGGTAAATACCAGTAATTTAATATTGTACTTTAAATTAAATTGAAGGGAGAATTACAAATCAGAGGAAGTGAAAGAACTATTCAATAAGTGGTTGTTGGCTTGGCACCTGTGGCTCAAGTGGCTAAGGCGCCAGCCACATACACCTGAGCTGGTAGGTTTGAATCCAGCCCAGGCCCGCCAAACAACAATGATGGCTGCAACCAAAAAAAGCTGGGTGTTGTGTGTGGTGGGTGCCTGTAGTCCCAGCTACTTGGGAGGCCGAGGCAGAGGCAGGAGAATCGCTTGAGTCCAGGAGTTGGAGGTTGCTGTGAGCTGTGATGCGACAGCACTCTACCCAGGGTGACAGCTTGAGGCTCTGTCTCAAAAAAAAAAAAAAAAAAAAAAAAGCCAAAAATTTTGGAAGTAAAAATCATTGTACAAAAATAAATACTATTTCCAAATAAAGGCAATCAGAAGTTAGGAAACAGATTAAAAAAATAAGTGGTTGTGATTATTGATTAACTTTTTAATCAAAAAAAAATTTTGATTAAATTTTGAGCCTCACTTCATATCACATATCAACATAAGCATTGAATACATTAAGAAATTAAATGTGGAAAAGCAGTTTATAAATAACCAGAAGAAAATAAAAGTGAATGTTGATCAAATTTCTGGGTGAGGCTCAATTTTCTAAATGTCAAAGCAACATAAAATATCACAGAAAGAACACATAGGTTTGACTGCATACAATTTATATAACAAATAAGTGGCACTGAAAACACACAACACACTGGGAATAATATTTACAAGTATTATGCCAGACAAAAGATGAATACGCTTATGGATGAAGAACACGTGCAAGTTCATCATCAGAGGATGGAGCCCCCAGAGAATAAGTGAGCAAAGGGCAGCGTGGACAGGCAGTGCACCGAAGAGGAACTTCAGATTGCCAACATGTATTTTGAAAATGTGATAGATTCAATTACAAAGCATAAACATAAAACAAAAAGCTATTTTCATCTGACAAATTGGCAGAAATAATTTTAAGTGGCAATAGCTAATTTAGACAATGGTGAAATAAAATTGATACTCATCTGCACTTTAGGCAGCACAATTGAGAGTGCTTTAACCCAGGGGCACTTTAACCCAGTGTTGCCACGTCCAGCAATCTTTCATAAAGTCAGCAGTCTGAATGGCTGACAGCATTTGCTCTGCCTGTCACCCCTCATTCTATATTTCACTCTCGCCTAATAGCTACCTTCACTATGGCTATGAGCCTGATGAAAAGGGACATTTCTGTCTTCTTCTTGGCTGTCCCAGTGCCTTGTGCAGCATTTAGTATCACAGAGCTTAGTAAAAATGCAATGTGGTCAAAAATGTAGGCACAACAAAAAAGGGAAGGGCTTGACTATCCAACAGTGAGCAATGGCTAAGTAAATTAATCAAAAATACATACAACAGGGACTATAAGAATGACATATAAAAAGTTTCTAATAGGATGGCAAAATGTTCATGTTCTGCTCTTAACAGAAAAAAAGAACACAAAATTGATGCAGAGCATAATTTCAACATGTAAACATAGAAAACTATCTAATCTATCACCTATTTTAAGATAAACAATCATCCCTTGGTATCTGTAGAGGATTGATTCCAGGCCTCCGTGGATAGCAAAATTTGTGGATGCTCAAGTACCTGATATAAAATGGTGTAGTATTTGCATGTAACCTATATACACCCTCCTGTATACTTTCATTCCTAGATGATTTACAATACCTAATACAGTGTAAAAGCTATGTAAAAGTTGTTGTGCTGTGTTTTTTAGGGAATAATGAAAGAAAAAGCCTGTGTACCTTCAGTACAGACTTAACCATTGTAGGCCTAAAAATATAGAAATTGTCAGCAACAATATAATGTTTCCTGGAAAATTTTTTTGAACTGGACAGATCCTCCAAACAGATCTTTCAGATCTTTCCAATATTTTTAACCTGCAGTTGGTAGAATCTGTGGATGCAGAACCCCTAGAACCTGTGAATACATAGTACCAACCATGCCATTCCATTTACATGTCACTCAGAGTAGAAAATCCCCAAGATATGAAGTCTAATAGGAAATCCCATATAAGACAGTAGTAAATAAACTTCCTCTACAGAGACGTCCAGGTAAGGAAACTTTCTTGCCTCAACTTTGTCACTAGGTGGAAGGAAAAAAATAAACCTTGCTTAAGAACTTGAACTACTGGCCAATGCTGAAGCAAGTTTGAATGACTACCAGTGTGGTCAAAAGAACCTCAGTAGAGAATTTAACTCAAAGCAGTCTCAGGTTGGTGGTACTTCCAAATGGCTGAAAAAAGAAAATAAAAATCTCTCTGAGAACTAGAGACCAGCAGCAATTGTGAGATCATAATTTTTTTTACATTTTACATAAGATATATTCAGTATTTGAGAATGTAAAATAAATTTATTAAATTGATAAATACTTGTTAAGCACCTATTATGCAAAGCACTAGAAATATAAAGATAGACACAGTGGCTGACAAGCTAATGTGTACATGTAAGTGAAAACCACAGTTTGGAAATTTAACTTTTCTTTTTAAATGGCAAACTGGGAGGAAAATTAGGAGTTTATTTCCTAGTGTGTGTGATACATATATACATATATAATACCCACAGGCAATATATGTATATGTACTATATATACATATATTTGTGTATGTATATATATATATATATATATATATATATATATATATACACATACACACACACACACATATAGCCTGTGGGTATTAAATTAGGAGGTGCTGGATATGGAAGGTAGATATTCCCACAAGAGATCAAAGAAAAGAAATCCCTCAGGGGAGAAAGACAAGTCCACCAGCCCTAAAGCCCATGGCTTTGGAAATGATTAAGTATTTTCTATGAGTCTCCATTTTATATTTACAAGTAAAATTTTGAATGCTGAACCTCAGAAGCTTTGGCTGTGGACTGGTCTCACAAAGTAGTGAGCTCTGGTGTCAGGCCTGGAGTAGTTTAAGTATAATCCAGTCTGGAGCGCCTTGAATGAGAGGGATAGTGCCCTGCCCTAGCTCCCCATCCATCTGCTGGCTTTCTACATACTCCAGGGAGAGAGAGTTAGATGGTCACTTGTGTTTGGGAGGAGGGGGAGAGGTTAAACTAAATGTATAAACGATGAAAACGGTGCCTATTCTTTAGGGTAAAATGCTGCATAAATACATTCTTTGTTGTTATATTGCAGATCTCAAACTAGAAGTGGCAGCCTTTGGCAGCCATTCATGATCTCCTTGGATGGGGCTAAATAACATTTATCGTTGCATCTCTGGCCTGGGGCACATGGATCTTACTAAAACTCTTTTAAGTACCACAGCACACCTCAACTCACTTGATCTTTCTGAGAACAAAGTGTAGGGTCCTCCTGAACCTTGGATTGAATTGTGTATCTGAATTCTCCTGCCACTTTTCCTTATTATTTTAACAGCTATTTCTATTCCTTATACACACCTACTCCCAAAGTTACTTAGCTATCAGATTTGCCCCAGGGATTGAGCCTTTCAAATTTTATTTTTAAATATTTTTAAAATGTAAAATCGCTGACACCTAGAAAACTGCAAATTGGGTTTCCAAATCCATGGGTGTTAGGCCTTACTTTCCTCTTTCTCCCCTGAGGGATTTCCTTTTCCTGACCTTTTGTGGGAATATTCCTGCCTCCCCGCCCCCAAATCACTCCAGCATTTCTTAATACCCTCAAGTTGTATATGTATATTTGTATATTTAATACCGGGACATAAACTCATAATTTCCCTCTCAATCAGTCTGCCATAGAAGCAGGCAACATTTTCACCCTAACCCTGCAGCCCTTTCAGTCATTACGTGTATGTTCCGAACACCCGGGGAGCCAGGGCTCCTCTGCCTCACTTGCTTACAAGCAGCTTCTGCCACACATTCAGGATTATGTAACACATATGTCACGGTCCACAGGACTGGGGACATTAAGACGTAATGGCGACATAAACACAGAGGGACAGCTAGTTACACACAGACCGAGGTGAGAAGGCACCTCTGCCCACGCACAGGTAGGAGGACTCGGGATGCGCGTCCCGGCCCCACCCACTCCCGCCCACGTAGGTGCACCGTGGTCTGAAAAGCCGCGCGGTCCCCGAAGCCCGTCCCGCGGCCGCCGTCCCCGGCTGGGTGGGAAAGGCGCTGGGTCAGAGCGCGGGGTGAGCAGCTCGGGCGCCGCGGCAAGTGGCCCGGGACAGCGCGGGCCCGGGCGGGAGGGCGCCGGCGGGCGCGGCCGGGCGAGGGGAGTTCCCGCAGGCTGCCCCGCCCCGCCGCTCGCGTCCGCCCGCCCGCCCGCCCGCCCGCATCGCCTCCTCGCCTCGCCATGGTGGAGCAGGGAGACGCGGCGCCGCTGCTGCGCTGGGCGGAGAGCCCCGCCGTCTCCCTGCCGCAGGCCCCACGGCCGCAGGCGGGAAGCCGGGGCCGGGGCGGCGGCGGGGGCGCCCGGGCGGCCGCGGAGTCGCGCAGGAGGCGGGAGCCCGAGGACCCGGCTCCGTCCGAGGTGCTGCTACAGCCCGGACGCCTGGAGCTGGGCGACGTGGAGGAGGACCAAGTGGTGGCCGTGTTCGTGGTCACCTTCGACCCCCGTTCGGGTGAGAGCCGCGCCGGGGCTGGGGGACCGGGGCTGGGGCGCACAGGACGGGCCGCCCCGGGACCTGGGGCGCGGGGGAGGGGCTCGCTGCGCGCGCATCCGCGCCCCCACTTCGCACTCCTCTTCGGCGCCGGACCCAACTCCTGCTCTCGCTCTGCGCGGGGTCCTGGTTCTCCGGCTCGGGGACCGCCGCGTTCCAGTCCCCTCCCGCGGGGCTTTGTTCCCCGCACCGAGACCCTCCTCTGCCCTGCGTCTCGGCTCCCGGGTCCTCGCCCTCCCCGCAGTCGGGCTGGTGGCCACGTCGGCTTTTGTTTTCTTTTGGTGCTTGGCTGGAAGGTTTTTCCAGCGGAGAGGAGGAAGGTCCGGCAGGTGAACGCCCCCTCAGAAAGCCCTGAGCTTCCTCGTCTCGCGGTGCCCGCCCTGGCTCCCCGTCGCCCCCAGGGTAACTTTCCCAGCGGCCAAGTTCACTTTCTCTGACCGCATTATTTTGAGGAATTAATGAGACGATTGGTAAGGCATGGGGCTGAGGGGTTCAGTTAGAGGAGTGAAACTGCCGCCAGTAGGCTCTTTCTGGGAAGTTTGGAGCATTAAAGGCTCATCGCACACGACTTTTAGCCTGATTTCCAGTGAAGAGGTGTGCCTTTTAATAAATAGTTGGAGAGTCTGTGTGGGATAAAAAGTGAAAGAACGAACATCCTCAGCGGGTCGCCTGAGAGCTGGTCCGCCGCTGGGTGTTGCAGGAAAGAGGTGTTCCTGCGGGAGTCAGGGCCCGGGCTTGGGGACCCGGGTGCGTCCTCCCTCGGCATCTCTAATAAAGCTGCGGCGCTGTGCGCTGCCGATTCTGAAGGCAAATATTTGCTGCCTTTTTAGGGGTTCCCTCCTGGTCCTCCGAGCCTGACGGTAGAACCATTCAGAAGAATATAGGGGGTGGGGACGTGGAGCAGGGAGCAGGAGAGAGGTTCCATCTGGACATCTGGAGAAGGCATTCCCATGTGGCGGAAGATAAGGCAACTTTGGTCAAGGATTCTCTCAGCTGGCAAGACCCAGGAAATGTGGTTTGCACAGAGTTGAAGCCAAAGAGTTTGTGGCGAGAACTCAGGACTTTCTGGCTCTGGTCTGTACCTTTGCCCCCTTCCAATGGCTTTCAGACTCTTTTGTCTGTAATACACTTTGAAATTAATTCTGCATCAAACCGATTTGCGTACATACATATGGTACCTATGTAGCTGAAACAGAAGTGTCATGAAACAGTGCTGGTTCCTTCTACATATAATGCTTACTGGTATTTTCTTTTCTTTTTCTTTCTTTTTTTTTTTTCCCTCACATTTGGTAAGATACCAATACAGGAAGTTTGGGGGGAAAAAGTTGGTCTTTTTTGATCAAAGTAATCCCTAATGCTAGACAAAAGTAGATAGATACTTTGTAACAAATTATATTTCCTGAGCCCTACCCCATCCTTTACAAGTAAATAGATGGAGGGTATGATTCCTCCTGGGAAGTATTGAAGAGTTTAACTAGAAGAAAAGGAAAAGGGCACATTAACAGAATCTGATTTAGTAGTGGTAGGTCTAGTGGTAGAATCTAGGAAAGGGGAGGGCAGAAGAAAGTCCTTTACTAAGCACAGATAGAGCTGTCAGTTGTTGATAGTCATCAATTGATAAAAGCAGTAAAGGGTGAGGACCCTAAGCCATGCCTTGTCAGTTCTGGCTAGTGAGCATGGTTTTGAGTTTGTGTGTATGGAGTGAGTGTGTGTAATGGTTTTCCAACTAAGGCTAGTGTATAAGGAAGGCACTGTAACTGATAATTGGATGCTTTGTATAGGCATTTTTTCATAATGCCTGGCATAATCTAATCACCACTCTGTGATTTCATCCTTTATACCCAATTTATAAATAGGGAAACACACCAGTGTGGTTAAGTAATTTGGAAATTTTAACAAGCTAATGAATACTTGACTCTAAGGCCCATTGTCTTTCTGGAATTTTATACAGCCTGGACCTCTGCTCCCTGACATCTTATCAGTACTTATCAGAGATAGGGAGAAGGAGAAGGGGAGGGAGAGGAGAGAGAGCACTGGAGAGTGCCAATGGGAGCATTTATAACTTTGTTTCTTTCTTGGGGGGCAGAAGCAGTTTTTTATCTTTTTTTTTTTTTGTCATATGTTCTAGTCCTAAGTGGCACATTGCATTTTGTAGAAATATTATAATTGTACTTACATAAAATAAAATTAATACGGTACATTTCTTAGAAGTAAAGATGGAGTGAATGCTATGGAGCTCCCCAGGGCCTGAGAACTTAGCAGTAGGGCAGTAGAAGTCGTGTACCAGTGAAGTGAACTGAGGCCCATGGTGCCCCAGGGAGCTGGAGACCAGAATTATGTCTCCTGATTTTTGTCCAGTGTCTTCCCCACTCTACTCCTGAGGCCAACTGCTATGTCCCTATTTAATATTAGTCAATTGAGACTTTTGCCCTTTCTTAGCTTGTGTTACCAAAAGAAGTAAAGTAAATGTTGGCTTCTTTGCAAAATCAGAGCATTCCCAGAAATTATTGTATGGGAGTTTCTCTGGCTGTCCTACCTGCGTAGCTCCTCCCCACATCTCTCACCTGTATCCTGTATCGTCAGTTTCCATTCCCAGGAGCTCCTCCTTCCCCACTACCCCAACTTTTCCCTGGCCACGTACTGCCCAGGACACAGGCATTCTGTACATTTTCCCACCTATGTGGGAGACTGCATATGGCCAAATCAGTGTGTGCATGAGAGACAGATGGGGAAGGACAGAACCCACAGCCGTGGTGCACGTCTGAGGAGTGGAAGGACATAAATTGTTAGAATGTGTGTTTTGGGGATGTGTGCAGTGATTCTCTAATGTATAGGAATAAGAGAGTCATCTTTTTTCACTTTCAGATGCAAGTTTTAGAAAACTGGGTTCCATAGGAAGAATCAGAGAAGGTAAAGGCATAAACCTTATTTTCACTGGACTCATGAATTGAAAATTATAGTTGGTGGGTCTACAAATGATGTGAGGATTGGGGCTTCAGATTCAAGGTGAAGCTTGTACACACACACTCAGGCTTCTTCTAGAGCAGGGAGTCCTAGGATGGTGGTGCTGGCCATCTGGGCTACAAAGCTGCTATTGAAACCAGGCCCAGATGTGCACTCTGCAAACTGGGTGGAAGAAGCAGGCAGCCAGAGTATTCCTTTTTCATTGTATTCAACCCCATGATTTAGAGCCTTGATTTTAATTTTTATTTTTTTCCTTGGGTTTCTAGTAAAATTTTCTTTTCTTGGCTTAAAGAGTGTTGTCACGTTGGGGAATCCCCAAGCCCTTTGTGGCAGAAGCTGTCCACCTGTGTCTAAGGATTTGTGGGCTGGAGGCTGATAAACTTTTGGACCTACAGTGTCGGGATACCTGTGACTCTGCCTCATGAGACTATTTCTTTATAAAAGATTCATTTCTACAAACTGCTACACTTTTACCAAAAGCTTTCCTTTGGGTGTTTTCCTGTGCTGTGTGTGTTTGTATTGGAATGGCTTGGAGTGGGTGGAGTGTAGTGAGGGGCAGATCACCTGCTGAGGTTTTCAAGATGTTTCTTCTTGATTAGGAATGAGTTTCTCTCAATCTCTAACCAGTGCCCAAATAACATCTAAATACCTGTTTAATTCAGTGCATCTAAATGCTTCTATATTTATGTTGAATGGATATATTTAAAATCACTCACATACAGTAATTTTAATCTCGTAGATTCCCTGTATAGTCCACAAAACATAAGCATGTCTTTGAAACAATGGACGTGTTGGGGGCCTAGTAAGATGAAGGCTTAGTCTAGTGTCTGAGGCATAATTAGGAATATTGTCCAGGTCATCTGACCATGGCAAATAGTAAATGGCTCTAGCAATGGGTGGGAAAGTGACAAAGAAGAATGAGAATGGAAAATTTGGAGGATTTTGAGATGCAAAGGGTAGTCCTAAGAGTGGCCAGCTCAAACGCAGGCAAAGTTTTGGTATCTGGCAGGAATGTCTGGTAGAAAGATTAACTGTGTCATGTCACTGTCCTTTCTCGTTTTCAGTCAGATGCCAGTAGAATATAGTTATGGTTAATTTGATTAGTCCCTCCCTGGCCGAATCTTTCCCAGGCTGTTGGTGACTTACCTGCTTGTGGTTTTCAGGGAGAAGTCAGTTTGTGGCCATCTGTTGTGAATTCAGTTTCTGCTCTTGAAAATCTATGGAGAAGAAAGTAGGAGGGATAATTGTAATCCCCATCACCTCCTGAATGCCCCCTGTGTGCCAAGAACCTTGCCATATGTTTCCAGGACCTGCCTCTGATTCTCCCAATGGTCTTCACTGGGATGATGACAAAAAGAGATATACAGAGCCTTAAGTCATCTACAGCCAGAGAGCAGAGAGGGTCCACACTCCTCCCTCACACCACACCACTGCCCAGTGGTGAATTCTGTGGGGTCTGTGATATGGAAAGTTATTTCTTTGTACAGTTAATGCATTGGAATTCAGCCATCGATTGGCCTATGGCTGCTTGGAAAGCACCAGGATTAATTTCCTCCTGAGTCAGAGTTCTTTATGCTCTTCCTTTCTTTGCTTTGGATGTGCTTTCGTCCTAGGTGGTTTTAAGAGTGCTTCAAACAAGACCAGAAATCAGTTCATATGGGCTGTGTTCTGGTCTCTGGGGTCTGAACTAAATACTCTTTTGAGGTTTGTTCCGTCTCTGAGATTTGGTGGCCCCCTTAGGTGGCTATGTAAAGGCTACGTTGTTGAGACCAAGAATGCTCCTTTATTCCTGAGACAGGCAGGATTCTTTTTTACTTCCTGGCTGCAATTAGGGCACAGGCATGTACTGAGTGGAAGATGCAGATAGAGTGAGTCAAGGCAGGTGTTGGAGAGGGGATGCAGATCTCCCTCTGGAGGACAGGGGAGCTGTGAGAGGACCTCAGGCTGAGTCAGACCCTGCTTAGGACATGAAGATCTCAACAAGTGCTTGATTGAGAGCCACCCGGCAGAGGGAGAGGAAGGAAGAAATGTCACATATTTCCTATTAAATAGAGAACTGTTTGGTTCCAGATCACTGCTTTCTCTACTTCAGATATTTTGAGATGAACTAACAGGCAGCAGTAACAGCAGCTGATGTCTGTTCTCCCTAGGAAATGGTGATTGATGAACTCCAGTATTCCCAGGAATGCAGTTATTTCACATTTTAACAGAAATGGTTGGAAGGCAGAGGCAGCAGTGGATGCAGAGAGGAGTCTATCTTGCTTTAGCCTAGGAGCTTATGGAACCCCACCTCTGGGAGGCCCTCACCCATGGAGCTGCCAGGCTGACCTTCAGAGTTATGGAGTGGCAGGATTCAGACCATCTGTACATGTTCAGACAGGCTGAGTACTGTCCTTCTGGCTTTCCCTGGGTGACTAAGCTGCCAGTCCAACAATCTAGTTCATTTTCCTTTAAACATGGACATATTTGCCTTTGCATGTGCTCAGCACCTGGCACCGTGTTGCCAAGTTAGGCTCCACCAATATTTGTTGAAGACTGGCTGAATGTACACATTGCAGATCACCACATTTGTTCCTCCTGTGGTCATATGAATCCCTCCTCATAAGCTGAATTTACAACCGAGGCCAAGCAGGGCCAGTAGTACCTGCGATAAGCCCAAGGTATGGCCCAAGAAAAAGGAGGATGGACATGGAAAGGGAGCAAGTTAGGGGGATGAAAAGGCACTTGTCGATGGTGATTCTTACCTCTTTGATCACCCAAGAGATGACCCCTTTTGTTGAATTGTCCAGGTCCCAGCTCCCTGTCTGAATTCATAATATAAATCCCCAAAATGTGGAGAGTGGAGACTGAGGCTGAGTTAGGTAGCATTAGGTATGAGGTTTTTCTGGTATTAAATGGCTTTCCATAAGAACTATTATTTCTGCAAAATTACTGTCTTTAAGCTTCTATAAATTCCTTATATAAACTGATTTCTAATTTTTATAATTTTTCCCTAGAAGGCTAATCTCAAGCCTTGGTATTTCTTCATTCCCTATTGTTTATGGCACATTGCCTCATTTTTTTATTTATTTATTTATTTTTTTTTTTGCTTTTGCAAAGTCCTTTATGCTTTCCTTATTTTTTTACATCTCTGTTATTTCAGCTACTTCCCTCAATTTGTATGCTGAAATTTTTTAAACCTCAGAAAAGTAGAAAGAATAGTACAGTGAAAACTTACATATCCTTCACTTAGAATACAGAATATTTCCGCTGCCCTAAAAATCCTGTGTTCCACCTGTTCCTCTTCAGTGATCTTTTTATGTTGCTGTCATTTTGCATTTTCAAGAGTGTCACAGTATGTAGCCTTGTCACACTGGCTCCTCTTACTTAGCAGTGTGCATTTAGGGTTCCTCCACAGCTGGCTAGATCGTTTCTCTTTATTGCTGTGTAGTATTTCATTGTGGGTGCTCCCACATTTTGATTATCCATTCTCCTACTGAAGGGCATCTTAATTGCCCCTACTTTTTGACAGTCAAGAATGAATCTTCTATAAACATCTGTGTGTAGGTTTTTGCATAGACATAAGTTTTCAGTTAATTTGGATAAGTACAAAGCATGATTACCAGATCATAAAATAAGAGTATGTTTAAGTGTGTTTAGTTTTGTAAGAAATTGCCAAACTGTTTGTCAAAGTGGCTCAACCATTTTACATCCCCACCAGCAATGAATTCCTGTTGTCCCACATCTGTATCAGCACTTGGTGTTTTTGGTGTTTTGGATTTTGGCCATTCTCTTTGTTTTATTTATTTATTCTTTTTCATTCTCTTTGTTTTAATTTACAGTTTCCTAATGGCATGTGATGTTGAAAATCTTTTCATATGTCCGTTTGCCATCTCTGTATCGTCTTTTTGAAGTATTGGTTAAGCTCTTGGGCACATACTTAATTGGACTATTTTCTTATTGTCGAGTTTTAAGAGTTCTTTGTATATTTTAGATAATAGTCCTTTATCAGATATGTGTTTTGCAAATATCTTCTCTCAATCTGTGACTTGTTTTTTTCTACTCGTAATAGTGTCTTTCATAGACTAGAAGTTTTTACTTTTAATTAAGTCCTATTTATCAATTTTCCCATCATGAATAGTGCTTTTAGTGTTATATATAAAAACTCATTGCCAAACCCAAACGCAATCACTTCTAGAACTTTTATGATTTTTTATTTTATATTTTAGTCTACGGTTCATATTGAACACATTTTTGTAAAGGGGACAAAGTATGTGTATAGATTTATTTCTTTACATGTAGATTGATTTCTAGACATGTAGATGTCTATTGATATCAGTAACAGTTGTTATAAAGACTCTTTGCTCCTTTGGCAAAGATTAGTTTACAGTATCTGTGTGGGTCTGTTTCAAGGTTCTCTCTGCTGTTCCATTGATCTCTTTGTCTAATATTTCACTAATATTTCACCAATATAATACTGTCTTGTTTTATAGTAAACAAGACTTACTTCAAGAAAGTAAGTCTTGAAGAAGGTAGTTTTAATCTTTCGGTTTTATTATTGTTCAGTATTGTGTTGGCTTTTTTTATTTTTATTTTATTTTTATTTTTTTTTTGCCTTTCCATGTAAACTTTAGAATTAATTTGTCAATATTCTCAAAATAACATGCTGAAATTTTGAGTGGGATTGCATTGAATCTATAGCACAAGTAAATGTGAAATTTCCTGTGCTCAAATTGCTCCTTAATATAACATTTGCATTGACACAAACTCAGCAAGTGATAAAAGTCAAACTGACTACGTACAGATGTAGAGAAACTTTTCCTCCTGAACCATTTGAAAGTAAGAAACAGATAATAACAGGTTACTCCTAGATAGTTGAGTATAAGCCTTTTAAGAATAAGGAAATTTTCCTATATAACCACAATACCATTACTGCTCCTGTACTAATTGACACTAATTCATAAGTTAGCTTTTTTTTTTTAGTTACCTTTTTTAAAGACATCTTGTCCTTATCAAAGCTTTTTTTTTTTTTCCTTAAATCTTAATCTGTTCTGAACTAAGCACTATACTGTGTTGAAATATGAAGACAAGAAAAATTCCCACCTTTTAGAAGTTCACAGAGTCCTGGGGAGACAGAAAGACAAGGTTATGGTAGTGTGGTATAAGGGCCATAGTAGCTGAATTCACTTTCCTTTCATTCAAGTGTGTCAGCAGAAATGTGCTTCCCGTGGGATAAAGGTCATTCTTCTTCGCAGAGTAGCATTCTAGAGTCTGTGCCTCAGCCCGTCCCTGATGGTTTGTTCTTTCCAACTCAGGGAGGCTCATGTTCATCTAGAAGTGAAGGATGTAACTAACAGGGTGCCATTCACTCCCTCTGATTCATTCTGTTTCTGTGAAATTAAGATTGGGCAGGCACAGAGGAACAAGAAGGAAGGCTTTGAGAACTGGTTAGGGAATGGGGACTTTGTCCTCTAGGTTAGCTGTGTTAAGTAGGACATGGGTTTGGACATGAATATCAGAGACCCAAATTAACAGTGACTTAATCAGATAGGATTTTTCTTTTTCATGTGATGGGAGATAGCTGGCTTGGCACTAGAATGCTAACTCAGATCCCCCAAGGTCACACGGGGACCTAAGCCTCTATCATCCCCTTCATGATAGGTCACCATGTCCACATTCCAGGCAGCAAGAAAGAAAAGTGGGCAGCTTGCATATTCCCTTTTACGCATATTCTGGAATGTATATCCCACACTTCTGTCCTTACCATTCTGGTATTGAGAAGGTATTCACAAAGGTCACGAGAAACATGGTCTTCATTTTATTTATTTATTTTTGAGACAGAGTCTCACATGTTGCCCTCAGTAGAGAGCCATGGCATCACAGCTTATAGCAACCTCAATCTCTTGGGCTCAAGTGATTCTCTTGCCTCAGCTTCCCAAGTAGCTGGGACTACAGGCGCCTGCTACAACACTGGCTGTTTTTAGAGACAGGATCTCGATCTTTTAGGCTGGTCTTGATCCTGTGAGCTCAGGTAAAACACCGCCTTGGCCTCCCAGAGTGCTAGGATTATGGGCGTGATCCACCATGCCTGGCCTGTGTTCTTCATTTTAGAGACTGTATACCAGGCTAAAAATAGCAAGTTCTATTCCATATGAAAAGGAAAGAGTTGCTGTCCCAATATAGCTATACAATATAGATAAGAGAAACTTTGTATGTGTAGGTAATATTCTTTCGGCACCTTGATCTGGGTGCTGGTTACACTAAATACATTTACTTTGGAAAAATTCATTGAGTTGTATAGTTGTGGTTTGTGTACTTTTCCATGTTTATGATATACTTCAGTACAATGTTTAGGTAAATTGAAGTTTTACTAGGTTTTTGAGGAGTCAAGAAGAGGCTGAGTTGGAGGGAAAAAAATAATAAGTTTGAGCTAGTTGGACCCAGTAAGGAGCAAGGTGTGGGGACACAAGGCAGCAGGTAGTGCAAAAGGCAGGTTGGTGCAGTGGAAAGAGGACCAGGCTGTCCCTGCCCTTTGCTGGCATGTGTTGTTATTATGAAGGGTTAGAACTATGTACTGAGATGCCCAAGCAAGGGCTCTCACCTCTGGTATGCATCAGAAGCATTTATGGGGCAGGGCAAGGGGAGATTGTGATTCTATAGATCTGGGGTAGGCCCCTGATACCTTTTAAGTTCTTTGCTGTCCTGATGCGTTCCACAGGGGAGGAAAGAAAGAAACCAAAGAAAAATACTGAACTCTGGAGGTAATGGATATGGAGGGAAGGGAGAAAGTACAGGAATATAGGGGGAACATGGTACTTAAAATCTTGGCTTTATCCCCAAGGTCACACCTATTTCTGAGTGCTTTTTTTGTTTGTTTTTGGCCCTTACACATGCAGCATTATTTTAGGTTTTCTTTTCTGTTTTATAAAATCTTAATTCCATTTTTCATGGTTTTTGTTTTTGTGAATCGATTAATTGATTAGAATCATGTTTCATTTCTCTAGAATAAACTATTTGAAAGTGCCTTGGGTTGAATATGGGATTGGGTCATCTTCGGTGATGCCTGCTGTGTCCTGAGACTGAATTGTGTATTCTCCGATGCCCTGAACAATTATCTGAAAGCATCGTTGTTTGGGATTATTGATGGTATTTCTGATGCCTAGGAAATTAGGATTTGGAGTGTTTATAAGAAGTTTACCTGAAAGTGAAATCTCACAAGTAGCTTAGTGTTTTACATTGACAGATTTTGAATATGCATGACAATTATGGGGTCGGGGAGGTAGAGTTAACATTCATCAGAGAAGGAGCAAAAGAACCCAAATAGTTTTCTATCGTGGCAGTCATAGAAAAAGAAGAGAGATTGTTAAGGAGTAAGCAGATGCTTTGAAGAGGTCAATGAGAATGACCTCTTTTAAGAGTTTTGGGATTTTTCTAAGTTACTGATGGCAGTAAGAACTGTGAGAGAGAATCAAGATATGAAGGGATTAAGGGGAAAATATAAGATGAGGAAATGGGGGTAGCAGAGAATATATGCAGAGAAATGAGGCCATGAAAGGAAGACTTGGAAGTGCTGAGCAGAGTGGCAGAACCAAGGACAGCACTGGAGAAGAGAGCTGTGTTCATTGGAAGGTGGAGACGGGGGGAGGTTCCTTCCACACCCATCTCCTGGTCCTTTGGAATGATCCCTGTGGGAGATGGAGGGGATGAGCCCCAGCAGCTCGGTGGGTTCTGGGGCTGAGTCAGCAGTAAGTTCACTAAGAAACCAGGCATGCTGAGCCCTATACTAAAGCCCTTTTCTTTGATTTTGTTTCTTTTAACTTGCTCTTCTGCTTCCCACAGGAAACATGGTGGAATGGTGCTTACCTCAAGATATTGACCTAGAGGGTGTCGAGTTCAAGTCTATGGCCAGTGGGTCTCATAAAATCCAGTCTGACTTCATGTAAGTACTTCTGTACCTCTATGTTTTTATTCCATTTCTTCCTCTGCCCCACCCCTCACACGTTTCCCAGAGCATAAAGGCTCTTACCAGAAGGACTTCAGGTACTGTGTGGACAAATGCCCTGAAAATATAGGTATAGTTTTGTGTTTATATCAATTTTCTAGCAAGAAGGTCTCTAGCTTTTATCAGATTCTCAATGGTTTTCGTGACATGAGAAACCTAAGAATCCCTACTATGGAGATTATACTATCTCTCACTTTCTAAGAAATTACATGGACCTCACTTGAGGTTTGCTTTTAAAGAATGTCATTTCAGCTCAGTACGGTTTAACTTAAGATATGTATGCATGTGTTAAAACTTGAAATTCTAGCTTTAAGTAAGAAGAGTTTTTAGTCTTACATAGGTGGGTCCTCATGTGACTGATGTGAGTGTGAGAAAGGGGAAGGAAGTAAAATGGCAGGTCAGTTAAAAATATCAGAAACTTGGGCGGTGCCTGTAGCTCAGGGGGTAGGGCGCTGGCCACATACATGGAGGCTAGTGGGTTCGAACCTGGCCTGGGCCAACTAAAACAACAATGACAACTGCAACAAAAAAAACAGCCAGCCATTATGGCAGGTGCCTGTAGTCCCAGCTACTTGGGAGTCTGAGGCAAGAGAATTGCTTAAGCCCCACAGTTGGAGGTTGCTGTGAGCTGTGATGCCACGGCACTCCACCCAGGACAACAGCTTGAGACTCTGTCTCAAAAAAAAAAAAAAAAAAAAAAAAAAATCAGAAACTTGGGCAGTGAGGGAACAATCAACATGGTTTATGCTAAGAAAACAGTACTGGTTCTAGAAGAACCTGAAGACACATCTTGCTTCCAGATCTCCCATCTAGGTCACTAGTTAGGGGTGCAGGAGAGAAGGGATGTGTCCATGATTATAGGCAGTAGAGCAGCCATCTTGCCAGAGACCAATTCACCCCTCCAGCCAGGTGACCCTTGACTAGTGCTGTGATCTCTTGTGAGCCTTAGCTGTCTCATCTGCGAGGTCCACTGGCTTGGACTAATTGTTCCCCTGAATTTCTAAGAATGTTTGTTTTAAGGCTGAGCCTTGTCATTCAGAACCCTGGACACAGTTAATTTGTTTTGTTTGGGGTTACATCTCAAAGAAAAATAAAATGTTTCTATCTCTCATTTTGAGTCCTACTACACATTGGTTTCTTGTAGCTATTTCCGAAAAGGGCCCTTCTTTGGCCTGGCCTGCTTTGAAAACATGCCTGTGGAAAGTGAGCTGGAACGTGGTGCACGGATGAAGTCTGTGGGCGTCCTCTCTCCTTCCTACACCCTGCTTTACCGGTACATGCACTTCTTGGAGAACCAGGTTCGGTACGTGGCTTCTGTACACGTGCAGGGAGGCAGTGGGACCTGCCAGCTGGTGCATATGTTATGAGTCCTCAGAGATAGAGGTCTTGTGCCAGAAGAGCAGATGTCTTTCCGTGAACACCGATGGCGGTGTTTCAAGCCTCAGGTGGCGGTCCTTGTGTTTCCACCAACACCCTATGTAATGATTCTTCATACTGTAATGAAAGCTGGGGTAGAGTTTCCTTTCAGTTCACATTTAATACTGTCTTCAGTATTCAGCTAAATACTCTGTTGACAGGTGTATGATCTTTGTTTGCTTTAAGCCGCAGTAATTACCTCCTTGCCCCATGTAGGTAAACAGACTAAACTTTCTTTAAGCCTAATCCTTTATAATTGGGAATTATTGTTTTTTGGGGGGCCAATAGGAAGAGAATTTCTAACAAAAGTAGAAAAACTATTAGTTACTTCATATTGTTTTCATTAGGGAAGTAATTAATTACATTACATATTTTGAGTGGAAAATCTATCCCTAATCTCTGAAGTACTATTAAAATGTTAGCACATTTGCTCCTTTTTGGGGCAATAATATATATATATACATTAAAAAAAATTTTATATATATATATAGTATATATATATGATACTCTATATATAGTATATATATATGATACTATATATATATTTTATATATATATAGTACCATGCTGTACACTTTTCCAGCCTATACTTTCAGAATTTATTACTTTAAAAATTTTATGTGGCATAATCTGTCTTGACCTTCATTTTTGAGAGAACATGAAATTTATTGTTTGTGGAGAAAATGTTTATTATTTTAAAATTTATATAACAGCTCTAAAAGAATAAAAACTGTCCCACATATTAACACTCAGATATACTCACTAACAATATCCAGTGGATGTCATTCTAGAATAGACATCACTTTAAAAAAATAGGATTAATATTTTGTGAAGATTTAACTTTATTAAATAGCAGACAATTTTAATGAAATATATTACATATAATTTTACTTGAAATTTTAAATGAATATTTTTAAAATAAGATATATTATTCCTTAAAATACTCCTCCATAGTTAAAAGATTACAAAAAACATGAAGATATTATGTCATTACTTTAATAAGAAATAACGTATCAAGAGTAAAGTACACAAATCTTAGTTTAGGTGTCATTGGCCTTTTTAAGTTATATCTCAATGTAGACAGCATTCACTGTCTTATACTTCTTCCCAGTACCTTTCTCTACTTCACATCTCAATTTTTATATATTGTAAGATTTATTACATTTAGTTCTGTAATAGTAATTCCCACAGTTCCTAAGTCTTGGCTGTATATTTAAATGGATTTAACAACCATTCCCAGGGCTTAACTGTGGCGTGCTCCATTTCTGAGTTCCTGGTTTGATTTTTTTCTTGGTTGGTTAGATTTTGCCATCAAGCACTTTCCTTTCTTTTTCCCTTTCCTTTTCCATCATGGGTCCTGCCTTCCCTGAGATCCTGCATGTATAATAATGTATTGACCTATTCCCTTTAGCTTTGGCTGGGTGCTTCTTTCTTCCCCTCAGGATGCTATAGATATTGCCCTAATGTTTTCTATCTTTCTTTTTCTATTTATTCTTTAAGACATGGGGTCTCCCTCTGTTATCCAGGCTGGAGTGCAGGGGAGAAATGTTTGGCTTATTGTAGCCTTGAGCTCCTTGGCTCAAGTGATCCTCCTACCTCAGCCTCCTGAGTAGCTGGGTCTGCTATTCCTGAAGTTGATTGTGTTGGAAAAGTCTATTCTGTTCAGATACCTATAGATTTTGTTGTTGTTGTTGTTGTTGTTGCAGTTTGGCCAGGGCCGGGCAGGAACCCACCACCTTGGTATATGGGGCCAGCGCCCCACCCACTGAGCCACAGGCACTGCTCCCTATAGATTCTTTATCTGTGCTATTTTTGAACTTGCCAGCTGTTCATTGGTCCATATCATTTTTTTGTGGGATGGGTTTGTCCCCTTTGCTTGATAGATAGGTCTTTTATTTGTAATTTCAGGAACTTTACGATCTGTCATAAAATATTTAACTTTTCTATTCTGTTTTTTTCCTTCTTCAGGAATGTCCTTTATGCCTATGTTTTTTCTCCATTGTCCTCCATATTTATCATTGTGATGATTATTTTAATAACTCTGTAATGTTAGAGCTGTCTCATAAGTTTACTTGGTTATTTTCTGTGCCTGAGCATTTAGCATGTTTCTGGGCTGGCTGGCTTGTTTTTTAAGCTGCTCCATCTACATCTGGAGCTGTGATAAATACTTTTATGCATTTATCTTTTTCTGTATTTAAAATATTTCCTTAGTTTTTCATCTCAGAAGTAATATTAGGCAACCTTTAAAAAAGATTACCTATATACTCGAGTATAAACCGAGTTTTTTCGGCACAAAATTTGTGCCAAGTTCGGGTTTTTCGGCACAAATTTTGTGCCGAAAAAACTTGGCTTATGCTCGAGTATATACGGTATTTTTATTGAGATCCTGTTACTTTAAAAAAGGTACTGTTCCTTTAAAAAAAATTTCCCTAATAGGCAAAACTTTTTCATGGTTCAAAAGCCAGAAATTGTAAGAAGGCATTATGTTAGTAAGGGACAATGGCTCAATTAAGCTAGAAGATTCTTGCTCATATAACAGTCTGGAGATAGGTGGTGGGTAGCTTGCTGTGTTTCATACAATTGTTCAGGGACCCACATCTTCTCCTGTTACTCCACCGTGTCTTAAAAATGGTGGGGTTGCTTTGGATTCTTTCTTAGTTTTTGTTTGTTTTGGTGTTCTTGTGTAAGTGTTCAGAGATGCTCACCCCTGGCATGTCTGCATTCCAGCTCACAGAGAAAAGGAAAGAATATTCCATTGTCAAGTTTTCCATTGAAACTTGACAATGGAAACTTGACAATTTCCATTTCTGTGTTTCCACAGAAACACACCTGACAGTACAGTAGACTGAGAAAGGTAGTCACTAGGTGGGTGACCCCATGTCCAGTTACAATTGTAGGGTTTCAGTTACATTCAGGCAGAAGAGAAGAGTGGATTTTGAGGGAAAAAGTGGCCTCTGCTTCAGTTTGTCCCCAGCACCCAGTGTCTTAACAGGTGTGCTCCTCCTCCCACCCCCAAGGGGATGTCCTAGAGGCCCGTCCAGGTACTCTGTTCAGGTAGTGCTTCGAGTCTCATGGCCAGCATCTCCGTGTGGTATGCTGTAGTCCTTCACATTAGACCGGGACATGGGTCTTCTTACCCTGAAACCTCTGCAGGAATAAACATGTCGCTCTTCACCTCCCAAAAGCAATATGGGGGATAGAGTGGGAACCACCCGACAAGCTCCCATTTAGGAAAGGCAAGCATGAGAGACCAAATTAGTCACTAGTTCTTAACAACAAGACGTTCTGCTGAGTAGGATGACAAAGACTCTGTCAGAGCACACTGTTGGCTAAGCCTTAGTTCTGGAACCTCTTGTCCTTTTCCCTCTGCGACAGCTGGCTTTGCCTTCTAGAAGGTTCTTTCTCCATTTTCTTCTATAACCATATCTGAAGTGGGCATTGGAGAACATACCTTTCTTTTTCTTTTTTTTGCAGTTTTGGCCAGGGCTGGGCTTGAACCCACCACCCCCAGTATATGGGGCCGTCATTCTACTCTTTGAGCCACAGGCACCACCCGAACATGCCTTTCTTAAGGCCACACAGGCTTTAGAAGATAGCACCTGCTAGTGCAGATTTGAGGCCTAGTTTTCTTTAGGGGTTGAGAAGTTACAGGCTTCTATAGGTCAGACATGGTAATACACATCTCTCAAAAACTAAATAGGCTTCTCATTTGTTAGTTTGCAGTCAGTTCCAGGTAAACACACCAAAGACCTGTTCTGAGTCATGGTTTTAAATCAGTGGACTCTAGATTAGCTACCGGTCTCCATCCTTGACCCATGGTGACTGCCTGAGGCTGTACCCTAAACACAATCTTTACAAATAAGCTGACTCCCATGTCTGCTCAAGAGTACTGAGACTTTCATCAGTGCCTTGAGAAAGAATGTTATATTCTGCTTCTGGGATACAGGGGTATTGGCTTTTCCAGCCTTGTGGATCCTCAAATTATTGGCGTCTCAAGTGACATGTATTGCAGAACTTAGAACATGCTGCCCTTTGTAGGCTGTATTTCCTTCCATTTCTGTTTGCAACGTGGCTAATTCTTGCCTCTTTTTACCTTTTGTAGTAGCTCACTAAGAGCATACAGTAGGCAATGAGGACACATCGGTGTTCCGTTTCTGCCTTTCCCCCCAAAGCTACAAATTCAGATGGTATAGGGTCTCCCAAGTTACTGAAGTTTTGGCAAATGATTTGCTGCAGTGTAACAAGGGTTACCAGCTTTCTAATCTGCAATCTATTTTCTCACTCCCCTCCTCTTCCAACTGCTAAGCCAATCAATGCCAGGGTATGGTTTTCGGTACTGTAGAAACTTATTTCTAAGCATCCTTTTCTGCTTTATCTAGAGCTTAGGCTAAGTTCTTTTGAATTGTAAAGTGAAAATATTTTCTCCCTTTGTCAGTTGTCTTTCAGCATTACTTTTTTCGACATGTAGCTGTTTTCCTCTTTTGAATTCATTAATCTTTTTATGGCTTCTAGATTTTGAGTCATAGTTACAAGGTTTTCCACACTTGATTAAAGGGGGCTGGAGGTAACGTGAGAGGAGAGACTTGTATGACAGAGTCTGAGGAGGAGAAAGAAGTGTAGTTGGATAAGCCTGGGTCTGGGCAGGGATACTTGACAGCGTCAGTGACTTTTATTTAAATTAGCTAGATTTGGTCTCTGCAACACCTAATCTATGTTTTATATTCATTCTGACTTCTAATGTCCCAAATTTATTTCTTAGTATTTCACCTACAACTCTTGCCCTTAATATCTCTCTAGTTAGAGAATGCTTCTTGTGATTATTTCTTATTAATCAGAAGATACAAAAGAACTATTTTGTAATTTTTAAAAATTATATTAGAAAGGGAAGAGAGACTGTTATTGAATAAGAGAGACCAAAGACACATGACCACATTTTACCTTGCTTAGATCTCAATTCAAATAAACCAACTGTAAAATGACATTCTGGGACAATTGGTATAATTTGAATGTGGACTAAAAATTTGTTTATATCAAGGCATTGTTCTTTTTAGGTGAGATAATGGCATGGTGGTTATGTGTTGTTATTTTTAAGCAGACTTTATCAGAGATACATATGGAAGTATTTATGGGTAAAATGTTAAGATGTAAGATTTTCTTTCAAATGATTCAGGGTGAAAGTGTTTGTTAGCTATAGGATATACATATAACCATACTGATCAAACACTGGTCGTTAGTGAATCTAGGTGATGATACATGGGGTTCATTATTCTTTCTACTTTTTGTATATGTTTGAAAATCTCCATAATGACAAGTTTAAAAAGACTAAATATAAAATTAAAATTTGTTATTGTAGGAAGCTTTAGAAGACAGAGACAGTCTCAAAGAGGGAGGAAAAAAGAGAACGTGATCCCCGCAGCCAGACATCTACTGTTAACATTTTGTTATCTATCTGCTATTCTTTTTGCCAGGTGTAAATATGTGCCTACATTAGTTTTTCAAAGGGTTGTTGAGGTCATTCAGTATCTAAATTCTGTATCTTGGTATGTTAACCCTTCAGTGTCTTGTGGATAATGGCACTCAACATTATTTTGGTGGTTTCACAGCACTTCAGCCTACAGGTGCGTCATAATTTAATTATTTCACTGTCATTGGACTTTCAGATGTTTTTTTTTATCTTTCACCACCATAAACATGAGCATCCTTATGATTAAAGGATTGTTCACATCCATAAATAGTTCGTTAGGCCACACATAGAAGTGGAATCAGGGGGTTGGAGGGTACATACAATGTACGATTTGATCAGTATTGTAAGTTACCCTTCAGTAGGTGGTAGCAGCTTGTCCCTGTACCAAATGGGAGTGCCTGTTTTTCTGTATTTGGCTGTTTTTCTGTATTTGCAAAGCCAGGACACCGCTTGTTCAGACTAGTAATGAATATGCCACAGTGATAGAGTATAATTGTTACACAGAGGCATCTCTGATTCTTTTTTTTTTTTTTTTTTTTTTTTTTCAGTTTGGCTGGGGCCGGGTTCAAACCCGCCACCCTTGGTATATGGGGCCTGCGCCCTACCCACTGAGCCACAGGTGCCGCCCTGCCCAGCATCTCCAATGCATGAATTCTCACCAGAGTGTGGGAGGGGCAGTCAGGGTCAGTTGCATTGGGTACCACCTAGCCACACATGCCTGGGTTTTATCAGTGAAAGGAGAAGCCCAGTGTCTCCTGTCCTGCAGGGGAATTCGTGGTCTAGCCCAGCAGCCTGTGGCTACATATCGATAGCATATATTGAACCAGTTCTCCAGTTTGTACAAGGTCATGTCTCTTGGACAGTCTCCATAGGTGGCTCGGCACACATCTCAGAGTGGCTGTTTCTTAATCCACGCATCCTCACAGGCAGGCTCACCAGGAAGGCCGCCTTTTACATCATCTTGGAAGATTAACCTATTGTCTGGCACTCAGCCTTGTTTCAGTGCTTTTTAGTTTATCTTGATATTATAGTTTGACAGTGTTGCAAAATCTATAACATGTTTAAATTTTGAGGCGTTCATACAAGAGCTGTTTAACATTCATCCAAGAACTGCCAGTTTGTCTGTGTTCATGTTCTGTATTCCATGTTATCGCCTGTTCTGCCCGTCAGACAGTATTATCTTGGGCTGTCAAAGGATAGAATCTTTATGCTAGCCTAGCTTTTCCTCTAAGAGGCTCTAACTTAATAGTGAAATTTTCTTTAGGATCTTGGTTCAAGTTTAGGGCTTACTGTTGTCAAACGGAAAAGACAACTGTATAGCAAATCAGCACATGAGAAACCCAGAAAATGAAAAGTTCTTACGTAACTTACTGTTGACAGAGCTTCCTTTAACACAGAAAATATAGTATTAGGAATATAATAAAATGATTCTCAGTGTTCTTTTTTAGGGAAGCTAGATCTTAAACCTTTGAACTTAATTGTCCTTGTGTGATTTTCTATTAATCAGACTTTCATCAGTTTGACACACATCCCTAAAGAGTATCTGAAATCTGCCATCTTTTCAGGATGGGCAGACACAGCTTAGCTACCTTGGATTTCCTATCCAGCCTGGGAATGTCTGTAGGAGTGAGAGAAATTACTAAACACACCTCCCAGACAGTTGTTTATTATTCTACTACATGGCTACCTCCTTGTGCAAAGCTTAAAACAAAATGTACAGGGACCCTGAAACTAGAGTGATCATTCAGAGAGGAACTTAGTTTGTTTGTCATTTTTGAATAGAGTGATTTTATTTTTCTTTTTAAAATATAAATTAGCCTGAAGGTCTCCTACCATCACCTTGATGTTGAGAGCTGTAAGTCACTCTGGAGTGGCAGTGGTTGGCACACAGCTGGCTGCCAGTTGGTGGTTGAAAATCTTGACTCTAAGCAGTTTGTTTGTCACAGTTTGGAGTAAGCCACAATGGCAGTTTGTGGGGGAGGGGGAGACGTCTCTATTTGTAATCACAGTTGTTCTGAGGCCATCCATAATTGGGGATGCCTCCCTTTGCTTCTTTCTCATTGTTTGGTGGAAATTGTAGAACGCAGAGAAAGTAAAAGTGGGTCAAAGGGTTTTAGTGACTTTGACTCTGCCCTAAATCAATTTGCTAGGGCTGCATAACTACCAAAATTTGGGTGGCTTAGAACAATAGAAACTGATTATTTCACAGTTATAGAGGCTGGAAGTCCACAATCGAGGTGTCAGCAGGGTGGGCTCCCTCCGAGGGATGGGGGGAGACTCTGTTCCCTGCCTTCCTCTTGGCCTCTGGTAGTTTATCCACAATTTGTGGGCTCCTTGGTGTGTAGATGCAGCACCCTGATCTCAGTCTTCATACTCACTTGGTGTTCTCTGTATGTGTCTCTGGGTCCAATTTCCCCTTTTTATAGAGACGTCAGTCACACTGGATTAGCGCCCACTCTGATGACCTCATTTTAGCTTGATTACCTTTGTAAAACTCTATCCAAATAAGGTGATGTTCTGAGTTACTGGAGCTCCTGCATGCCCTTTTTCGGAGGGCACAGTTCAGCCTGTATCACCTCCACAGTGATTGCATAGTGACAAGCAGTTCCCCACAGTGCTCCTACACTTGACTTGGGGCAGGACTTGCCCTATCCAGGGCCTCTGTGCCGCTTTTGTGGTTTGGGGTAGGTCAGCAGAACCGTCCACAGCCAAGTCTCTGCTGACCTGGTTAGGATAGGAAGAGAAGAAATTCTGAAGCTTTTTCTTTGTTACTTGATGCAGTAATTATGAGCTCTAGTGACATCCAGTCATAACTGTTTTCCCTGATTTGAGGCATTGAGGGGTAAGCTTCTCCTTATTCTGTAACAACAAAGCCGGCAAGCAAGCATGAGTTCCAGACAAAGAGGAGCTTTAAGAAGGGAATTTGCAGGCTTCCAAGTGTCCCCTTGTCACAGTAAGTAGCTACTCTCTGGCAAGCACCACCCAGTCTCCACTGTACCTTGCTTGAGAACAATAGGCGTTAGTCATAGTCTGTTAATTCTGTCTGTTTCCCATGAGAAAAAGAATGTGTTCCATGATGCTGTCAGAGAGTTTCAGACCCATGTTTGAGCCTTTCCTAAGGATCTTCCATAACATCAAAGGAGGCATCCTAAGTAACCCCTAAATAGAGAGCTTGGTCTTTTGAGAATAGCAAGGCCCTTTGCCTCTAAGCATTATAATAAACCTTGGGTTGGGGAAGTTCACAGCAGAGTCACAGCCACAGCTATTCTCACTGTGCGTGTGTGTATGTGTGTTGTACAGACACCAGCTGGAGATGCCGGGACATTACTCTCATCTGGCTGCCTTCTATGAGGACAAGAAGGGGGTGCTCCATGCTGGGCCCGGCAGAGGCAGCAGCCTGCCCCCGGTCTACTGGCTGCCTTCCATCCACCAATACATGTACCCTGAGATGAAGGTGAGGTCAGCCATGCTCTCACACTGTGCTGGGCTTGTGTCTGGGGTCAGTAGCTGTTGATGAATTTGTAAATGAATGAGGAATTTATGTCTTGGGCTTGTGCAAAAAATCTGCTTTCAGTAGGTTGTCACAGAAGCATTTGGGTTTGTTTAAAACAGAAGATAACTTACATTAGAAACTATGCCTTCTAGTCATCTGTAATCAGCGTGCAAAGCCATGCATATTAGGTAGGCCTGTCATCCTGGACCCCTAGTAGGGAAAAGATAGATTTAATTTTGTTGATTGCTTCAGATATGTCAAAGTCATATATTTGAACTAAAGATGAAGAGTTTGAACATCGCAAAAATATTTTGGCTTTGGAACTGATACTATGTTTGTTTATAGTTAACAAAACACCTGGCCAACCATTAGGCATTAGAAGGGTATAAAGCTGACTAAGAACATGAATTTTTTTTCTCTTTCCACCCTCCCTGTGGTGGGTTACAAGATACTTTAGTGGAAACTTAGGGTCCCCTGGTAGAGAAATTATACTGTGAGTTTGAGAGTCCTGGGAAGTTGTCTTTGTAGAGGACTTGGTCCTTGAGTATTTGGCTAGGTGGAAAGTAAAGAATGCTAACTCCAGACTGAGGGAAAGTGTGAGCAGTAGTGAGAGCCATGGCCTGCCATTTTTCCAGCACCTTCTGTGAGTTGCGCATTATGCTAACCATTTTTCTATACCTGTTGCAGCACTCTTTAAACTTACTTAAAGAGTGGTTCTATCAGTGGTCATCAGAGGAAAGATTGGAGAAATAGGCTGCAGTCAGATGATAGAGAACCTTAAATACTAGACCGTGGAATTTGAACCTTAATAAAATACCAGCTGGGGTCCTTCTGGGATGCAGAGGCCATGTTAGGTATTTCAAACTAATTCAACACAGAGAATCAGCAATATAGGAGTTGGAAGACTGGAGGAGTAAAGAGGAAGCCAGTGTATAGCGATTACAGACAGTAGCCACCACCCTGTATTCGTCCTCTGTTGTGATGTAACATGTTACCCTGAAATTAATGGTTTAGAACAGCATGTATTACGTTTATTATCTCACAGTCAAGAATCCAGTTGTGGCTAAACTGGGTAATTTGCTTCATGGTCTGTGGTCACGGTATCTTTCAGGGTTGGGGTCTCATCTGAAGACTTGACTGGTAAAGTATCTACTTCTAAGGTCATACAGGTGTTGGCAGGATTAGATTTCTTGAGGGCTCTAGAACTGAAGGTGTCAGCACCATGACTGGCTGTTTGTTGAAGGCTGCCCTCAGTTCTCAACCAAGTGGATCTTTCCAGTATGGCAGGTTGCTCAATCAAAGCCAATGTGACAGATAGTCAGCTAGCAAGAGGAAGTTAGAACCCTTCCTAATGCAATCTTAGAAGTGACAACCCCAGCAATGTCGTTATATTATCTGGGTTAGAAGCAAGTTACTCAATAAGAAGAGAGGATTACATAAGGCTGTGAATACTGAGAGCCGGGGTAACTGGGGGCTATCTTAGAGGCTGTCAGCTACATACTCACCCCTAGGGTGGGGTCACAAGGGGGAGGAGAGGCATTCTTAAGGCCATGGGAGCCTAGAGGAGTTATGCAGACCAGTGCTCAGATCTCTGAGGATGGCACCAGGCATCTGGTATGGGGACCCTTCAGGGAACATGTGCCTATGCTCAGAGGGCACAGAAGAGCCAGAGGCCGTGGTCACAGGTATCCTCTGCTTCTGGGGAAGTAATAGCAGAGGCAACACACCAAGGGGAGTCCTCCCTTCCTCCTACTCTCTGGCATCCAGGCCTTGTTCCCCACTGAAAGAGCCTAAGAGGAAGCCAGTGACATTGGAATCCAGGAAATGTGGTTTGCAGATATCCCGGCCCATGGCATGAACTGAAAAACAGTGATTAAGAGAAATGGCCATTGAGGGAATCTATTCTTGTGCTGACATGAATCCTGCCGTATTTCTATCTGATTCTGACTCAGGCCCATCTTTTCCTCTGAGTCAAATTGCTACTAGACTATCTCCAAACGCACAGGGAGCTGACCAGCATCTGATGTGGATATCCCTAGAATTCCTCTCCCCACAAGCCAGCAATGAAGGACAAAGGGAGAAAAAGGAAAATTGCTTTGTGCTTTTGCCCTAGTGAGGGCAACAGCTCATCAAAATACCTGTTGGAGCAAAGAGATACAGGGAAAGGGTACTTTGATAGGTTGGAGATAGAAATCATTTTAAAAACCAGTATGTCAACACATCAAAACTATGAATATATGTACTTATTGTTTCAGCAGCCTTACTCCTCAAGATCTCCTCCTTACTCCAGAGGACAGAATGATCTGTGTGTAAGAATGTTGAATTCAGTACTGTTCAGTAGAAAACTAGAAAGTCCTATGTCATGAATAATGAATTAGAGTGTAATAAATTAACATTGAAAGTATTCCAGGTCTGTTTTGTGTGGGAGTAACAGGTGCAGAAAACTTGTCATTATAAGGGATTGGTTCAAGACCCCATCCCCCACCCCAATACCAAAATCCACAGATGCTCACATACCCATATAAAGAGACATGGTGTTTGCATGTGAGCTACACACATCCTGTACCAGATGTTCCTCAACTTATGGTGAGATTATGTCCCAACACACACTCCATAGGTCAAAAATACTATAAGGTGAAAGCATATTTAATGCGACACAGCAAACAAAGCCTGATTTATGATGTTTTAATTTAGGACTTTTTCAGCTTGACATGGTACAAAATGATAACCATTCAATAGAGACTGTAATCCCATAAACGTGTTGAGGAGCTCCACAACTTAAGATGGGTATAGTGCAGTAAATCCATTGTGAAGTTGAAAATTCCTGAAGTTCAGCCATCACAAGTTGGGGGCAGTATGTACTGTCATTCATCCCTAGATTACTTATAAATATCTGATACAAAGATCACTATGAAAATTTTGAGACAGACTGTGTTATGGTCCTTTATTTCACTTCCAAGAAACACAGTCAACGGTGTAATGTAAATGCTACGTAAATGGTTGTTACCCTGTGTGGTTCTTACAGTTCTTTATTACTCGTATTATGTTTTATTGTTGTATTGTTATCTTTAACTGATTTTCCCAAATGTTTTTGGTCTGTGGTTGTGGATGTGGAACCAGTGGATAGAGAGGGCTGACTGTGTATATGATATGAGGACACTGATGTTAAATCATTGGTCTCATGGATAGAGATAACACATGTACACATGAACATGGGAAATGTGGATATATGGATACTGGGTTGTTATTATAAAACATGTATTACCTGGAGATAAGGGACAGTATTGTGGAGGGTGAAGTGATGCTTTATATGTATAAAAAAATGATGGAACTAAAATAATAGTATCTATAATGGTATTCCATTGTCATGTGTGGAGAATCACGTATTACATGTATTAAGAAATGTTTATGTAATGTTTTTATTGAACTATGTCGGTTTTTAGGACCAAGTTTAAAAATTACAAGTTCAATGAATTTTTACACCTTGAAAGCATGTCTAAAGACAAATTTTAAAGATGTAAGTTTTTAAGAGTCAGATCTGAGACTACTGCAGAAGAGAAAAGAATAAACTAGAAAGATGGAAGGCAGTTTGAGAGGCCTCCAGGGGCTGGGAAGTGTTCCCTATAGGGAAACGGGGGAGGGGAGGGAGAGGCAGGGCAGGAAGGGCTCCAGGAGTGGAGGGGTCCTCTAGTGGGTGGGTGGGGGCGGGGGGTGAAGGAATTGGAGTAAAGAGAGGACAGAGTACTGGACATGGAAGGTTTGAGAGAAAACCTGCAGGTGGGACCACAGACGTCAGGAAAAGAGAGTTCTCTGCACAACCCATAAGGAAACAAGGCTGAGAAAAGGGATTTGGATGAAAGCAGGAGAAATGTCTTCTGCTGCGTGCAGTTGAGCAGGACATGGTGAGGGGAGAAAAGCACCTGGAGCTGACTCTTTCAGATAGGAGGAGGCAGCCTCCGATGGCTGCTTTCCCACCACCTGTCCCTGGCCTGGGCCAGATGGGACCTGGACTATTTGCAATTCCCAGGAAGTGACACATTCCCAGGCTTTTGTAAAGCTCTGGGCATCTCTGCCAGGAATACAGGTCCCTACCAGTCATCCTTTATGGTGAAGCCTAGAGGTCGCTTCCCTCTGGAAGTCTTCTCTGTCTCTGCCAAAATGAGGTGAGGCACCCCCCTGTTGCTCCAGTAACCTGTCCTCCCATTGTGCCTCTCAACAGGCTGTATTTTAATTGCTTGTTTACCTGAGTTTCTCCCCTAGCCTATAAACTGTGAGGGCAGGGACCAGGTCATTTTTGTTCATTGTTGGAACTAGAATACTTAGTGCTTGGCACAAAGTAAGCATGTCAGAAATATCTCTTGAATGAATGCATACACACTTCCATGAACAAACAAATAAGATAAAAGTTAAGGACCCATCATTCCTTCTAGGTTTCTAAGGCCAGGTAGATTGGGCAAGTCCTGCCCGGTCCCCGGGCAATGCAATCGTACATTAAGGACTAGAAGCAACTACCAGAAGGCTGGGAAGAACTGGGCGATGCTTTGGTGCCCTTCCTTGTGGGTTTGCCAAGTGAATTTGATGAAAGACAGTGGGTTGGAGGGATCCGACCAGACTTTGCCTCTCGGGGCTTCTGCTCCTGGTGATTTGAGATATGGGGCCAGAGGAGGACGCACAAGGCATGCTCAGTGGAGAGCTGTCTTTCTCCTGGAGCAGGGCAGGTGAATGACATCAGTGCAGAGGCCATGCCTGGGAAAGGGACATCCTCTCCGGCTAGTGCAGGTACACCTTCAGAGGACGAGGACAGCCCTGGTCTGGGCTGCTGGAGTGCAGAGGCTGCCTGGTGGTTCCACTGTCACTGCCCCCCCAAGGCTCCCAGTTGTTAAACTGATATCATATGGCCTTGGTGTACTGCCTCTCATCAGATGTGCACTTGCCTGTGTCCCTAATGGGCACCAAGCACTCCTGTGTGGAAGTGACGTTTGGAAGAGCTCAGACGCCTCGTTTGAAGCCTCTCTTTTGTCTAGTAGTGGTTGCTGCATATGTCTGTTTCTATGTGCTGAGCCTTTCACGTTTTATCTTGGGGTGCTTATGTCCATGTGAGGTAGGCAGTGAACCCCCAGAGGACAGAGAACCAGAAATGTCCACCAGCCTTCTCCAGGCCCCCTAGTTAGTAAGCAGCAGAGCCAAGATTTCATATCTGTTCTGCTGGGGTCAGAGATCCACTCCTCACCCGGCGATAGCCCTTGGCTCTGCTCCGAGATGGCAGCCTGCAGGGGCGCCAGGCCTTTACACAGCATCAGGTGGAAGGCGGTGGGAGTTGCAGCAGGGTTTACGGGCTGTGGCCTGTGCGGAAACCTCATGTTTCACTATATCCAGTTCCCGTATGTTGTATATTTGGGGATCTGATCTGGACTGTTTGCTCATCATTTCATTACTTACAGTGCTCGGTAATATTTTCCCACTGAATATTTTTATTGTACTTTCTTCTTAGAGATACTTTTATTTTTGACTTTTTAGAAGTTAAATTAAGCTTTGCTTCCTCTGTACCTCTTTCTCCTGAGTAACGTAGTCAATGATCCCTAAACTCAAATGTGAGCGTATCCGGGAAGCTGTGGTAGTGTAGAAATCTTGTTTAAAGGTGAAACTTTCAAAGTGAAAAACATCATTTTGTGTGGACGGAGCATCGTATAATATATCTGGTTGTACTTTAGACCTGAGGGGTGAGGGTACGGTGTTTAGCATCCACCTGTGTTGGAAATTTTTTTTACAGTATTTCTAATGAGCTGCTTTTCTTCCCCTCCTCCTCCTCCACCCCCTTTTAATTTTTTCAGATCACACACCCAGCCGGCTGCATGTCTCAGTTTATTAAATTCTTTGGAGAACAGATCCTCATCCTCTGGAAATTTGCCTTACTTCGAAAGCGCATTTTGATATTTTCTCCCCCACCTGTGGGCGTTGTGTGCTACCGAGGTAACTAGAAGGCAGAGTCGGGGGCTCTGCTCATATTCCCCAGAACAGAAACTGCTTGAGTCTTTCTGTCACTGACCAAGCTCAAATGAGTTCAGGCCACAGCAAGGGGATCACAGACTTTAGCCTCAGAAGCAGTGTGATCGGACATGGGCGGTGGGGGCAGGTAGAAGATGGATTAAGAGACCTGTCAGCAGCCTGGCGGGAGATAGGGGCTGGATTGAGGCAGAGAAGATGGATTCTAGGTATGTATAAGAAAAAACTGCACAAAATTTGTCTAGTTGGGTGGTAAAGGCTCTGACGAGTGAGGTGGTGATGAGGAAGCATTGAAGATGAAAAAGGTGGTGGGGCCACCAAATGGGGGACTGCAGAGCGCTGGGAGGGCTGGTTTGATAGGGTTAGGGTGGGACACATGACAAGTGGATGCTGGCCGGGAGGCCTTCCCAGGAGACGTCCACCCCCCATTGTGTAGAGGTTAGGCCTTTGGGGAAGACTGGGCTGAGTCAAAGATTTCAGAGTGGCATAGAGACGGCACTGATGACGGGATATGCAGTGTCACCTAGGGGGAGAGAGCACAGAGAGGTGTGCCAGGTGCAGGAGGGGGACTGATGAAGGACAGAGGGGACTTCGGGGCAAGACGCAGAAGGAGGGGACTAGAAGATGCAAGGGTTAGGCCAGAGTTCAAAAAAAGCAAAAGGTCCACCAAGACCTAAGCAAGACCAGCAAGAAAAAGACTGAAAATTGTAAATTGGGTTTGGTAAGAGTGTTGTTGATGTGGTTCTACTAAGCTTCTCACCCCTCAGTCTCCTCAGACCACCAGGACCTCCTGGCTGGGAGGAAGTGGGTACTAGAGCGAGACCCTCCACCGCTTCCCAGAGGCTGGCTGTTCAGAGAAGGTGCTGGCAGCAGCCTCTGATGTGGGGAAGGCAAACACAGACTCCCCCCCCCCCCCACCCTGTCCTGCAGTATACTGCTGCTGCTGCCTGGCCAACGTCTCGCTGCCTGGCATCGGGGGCACCATTCCTGAGTCCAAGCCTTTCTTCTACGTGAACGTGGCTGACATCGAGAGCCTGGAGGTAGAGGTGTCCTATGTGGCCTGTGAGTACAGGGCCCTGCCCTGACGTTCCAGCCTTTCTCCTCCTCCCAGACACGGGGCTTGTGGACTCCTTGTTTCCCTGGTGGGGTGAAGGTTTGTGCTGCCCTGACCTTGGGTTCCACAGGCACCACAGAGAAGATATTCGAGGAGAAGCGGGAGCTGTACGACGTCTATGTGGATAACCAGAACGTGAAGACACACCACGACCACCTGCAGCCACTGCTGAAGATCAACAGTGCCGACAGGGAGAAGTACCGGCGGCTCAACGAGCAGAGGTAGAGGCAGCAGCTGGGGCCAAGAGGGGCCTCTGCTGGCCCGCATGTTCCACACTTCCCAGGACAGCCCCAGGGTGGTAGGGGGTCTCTGTAAAGCCTGTCCACTAACCCATCCTTCACAATGCATTTCTGCCAGTCTGATGCTGCCCAGGAGATGGAAGTGAGGGGAGGCCAGGCTCTCTGTGTGTGCCCTGACAGGAGGGCAGCAGGTGCACGTGGTTGGTGTCTTTCTGATGGACATCTGGAGTCCGGGCCCTGTTTATCCCTTTCCTGTCCTTCTCTCCGTGCTTTGGGCTCGTGCTGCTCCCTGGCAGGTGGTGGCCCATCGCAGATGCCTGGCTGATGCCTTGCCTGTGACTGAGGTCCTGGGAGCTGTGCCGAGTCTGATGGTGTCTCCTTCCCTGCCTAGGGAAGGGCAGCTTGGCTAGCTTCCAGAAACTCCCCAGTGACCTAGTTTAGATTTGCCCGTGTGTAGTGTTTAAAACAGCTGTTTATTAACTGTCTCCATTGTGGGGATCACTGTATTGGAAACTTGTTTATGCACCACCTCTTGTCATTCTTAAGAATCTGGTGATCCCTGTGAAATAAATGGCATCATACTCATCATCCCCATTGGATGGATAGTCAGGAAAGATTGTTACTTGCCTGAGGTTACCAGGATTACAGCTGGCCCCAGACCCTAGGGGTTTTGTTTATCCTTTCCCTGCCCTTTCTCTCCCTGCCTTTGGGCTGTTGCTGCTCCCTGGCAGGCAGTGGCCCATCGCAGATGCCTGGCTGATGCCTTGCCTGTGACTGGGGTCCTGGAGCTGCGCCAGAGTCTGATGGTGTCTCCTTCCCCACAGGCAAATGCTGTTGTATTCCCAGGAGGTAGGAGAAGACTGCAGCCCTTGTGAAGAGGACCTGTTTGTGCTGTGAGTCTTGGGCCTAGGCTCTGTAGCCGCCTCGAGATCCCATCAGCACTACTTTGAATAACCTACGTCCCTCCCATGTCACCCACTGAGATCCATGAATGCCCTCTATTGCTTCTAGGGTCACTTAGAGCAACCTTGAGCCCTAAAATGCCATTGGGGGATCCAGAGGACTTAAGGAAAGAAACAGGGGTGGACCATTAAGAGAGAACAGGAGTCTCAGAATTGGTTTTCTTACGGGGCTTTTACATCCAGGACTGTCCACCGCATGGAAGTTCCTTGTGTCCCTCAGGACTCCGGGACTTTTCATCTATTGCTTCCTTGAATAGAACAAATGTGCTGAGTATTATGGGATAATTTGAATTTTTAACTCTCAAATTAAATGAGATCTCTTTCCCCCAGATCCATTAGTGGTGGGGCGGGAACCGGGGCTTTTTCTACCTCACAGCACTAATTTCGTCCGGCCCTCTGTGACATGAGCGGAGTTGTGACTAAAGCAGGATCAATTCTCCCAACTGCCCGTTTGCTCTTCTTAGCTCATACCCAGGGACTGGGTCTGACCCTGTCTTGGGACTGACACTTGGGATTTTTTTTTTTTTTTTGAGGCTGTGTCACTATGTCATGCTTGGTAGAGTGCCTTGACATCACAGCTCACAGCAACCTCAAAATCTTGGGCTTAAGTAATTCTCTTGCCTCAGCCTTCCAAGTAGCTGGGACTACAGGCACCTGCCACAACACCCGGCTATTTTTTTGTTGCAGTTATTGTTGTTTAGCTGGCCCCGGGCCAGGTTCAAACCTACCAGCCTTGGTGTATGTGGCTGGCCTCATAACCACTGTGTTATGGGTGTCGAACCTGGTACTTGGGATTTGATGTAAAAAATTTAATGTAGATGTTTCAAGGAAGGTGCAACACTAGTCTGATAGTGGACTTTCTAAATCCTGCTTGCTGTTTAGGTGGAAAGTACCTGGGACTTGGGCAGAGCCACAGTCTCATCAAGGTTTGACGTGTGCCATTGAAATGCCTGTGCACACGGAGCTGCTTTAGGCACTGGGTCCCTTTGCTGAACCCAAGAATTTGGGGACCCAGCTTAACTAGACTGGGAATCCTTCCTGAGCATGCTTGTTTGTCCACACAGTGCTCCAGAGCCTTGACTTGTAAATCTTGTTCCGTGCATAATCCTCCTCTTCCCAGAAAGAGTAATCAAAGAAGAACACACTCCCAAGGGACGATGTTGGCTGCCAGTGTCACTGCCTGGGGCTGGCCTCCCCTTCCTCCTACACCTGCATTTCTGGGCTGTTGGCTTCAGAATATCCCTTTGCCAGCCTCAGCCCCTCCGAGCTCTCCCTTCTCTGTGTGGACCTTGTCAATCTAGGCTGTGTGCGATGGCTCGGGGGCTGGAGGACCTCTTTGATGCCCTTCTTTGCTCTAGAAGGCTCACTTGCTATTGCTAGCTCTGATAACTTATCTAGGGCTTCAAAGGTGACTTTCAGTTTCTCACTTTAAGCCTTGTTTGGCCAATAACTGCATTACTAGTTTATTATTTTTCCTACATTTCTTTTCCCCTTATGACTAAACAGAAATAGGAACGCAGAGTGTGGGCCCTCTTCCTGAGCCTGTGTTTAAACAATGGTAATTTCCTTCTCACCAGGAAAATGAATTTTTAGCAGTCAGGCCATTGCATGCTCAGAGAGTTCTCTAGTCATAGTGGGATTAATGTCAAATGGTTTCTTTGCTAATCTTAATAGCATTTTATTTTTTTTTATCCTTAATAGCATTTAATAATGGTTTGATTTTACCTTTCACTCTATTTTCTTCCTTTAAAAGATATATTTGTTTTTGAAGCCATTAAAATGTGTATTAAACAAACCAGCATATAGCTTCAGTGTGGATAATCTGCTGAACATTTTGTTTTCTTCCCTCCCTTTTCTGCATCTTGTCTTGCAAATTCAGGTTTTTCCTAGAACAGAACAACCGGATATTTCAGACTTTGTTGGAGGTGTCTGCCAGTCAAGACAAAACTCTGACAGCAGAGCATGCCCGAGGCATGGGTCTGGACCCTCAAGGAGACCGGAGCTTTCTCATGGACCTGCTGGAGGCCTATGGCATCGACGTCATGTTAGTCATTGACAACCCCTGTTGTCCGTAGGAAGGACACAGGGTTCTGGAGCCACTCACATGGGACGACAGCAGCCTGGAGTTCACCCTAGACCTCCAAAGGGCCTCATTTCTTTCTTAAGTTGACACAAAGGAATATTGTTTATACTTTCCAACAAATGTAATTTTTGCGATTTCCTTTCTGCTCTTTCTACCCAGAAGTAAGGTGAGACCACCCTGCTTTGGCATAGGACGTTCACATCTGCTACTTTCTCCGAGAGCTGCTTGTCCTTTGGCTTTGGTCTTAGGAATTAAATCACTCCCTGCCACTGGGCCCTGGAAACATAGGAATCGACAGACTATTCAGAACGTCTGTCTAGTCTTTGCCCCTTGGTAATAAGACAACCATCTGTCCAGTATGGCCTTAGATATCCATCCACCTGAAGGCAGAAACTATACCAGGTGAGCAGTCAGGGATTTAGTGGTTGTAGGAGTTGGTAGTCTAGGGACCAGACCTCTTCTCTTGTTAGCTAAGGCAACTCAGTCTTCTCTGTTCACTTAGCTGAGACTACAAAAGTACAAAATGATGTTTCTGACACCAAATATGAGTGTCTCTTAAGGGTAGAATGACAGGGAAAGAAAGGTTGCTTATAAGTGAGCTGGAAACTAAAATCGTAGAATGAAGCCTTTGGAACGTTTCTCAAAGTAATGGTGGCAACTCAGTGGAATATTCCTCTTTCTTGGAAGCCTTCCTCTCAGGATGGGTTGGCAGTTCCTTCAGGGTCAATGCTAGCCTTGAAGCTTGCAGGCAAATTCATTTTACAAGTTAACCTCTCTTAAGGGCTAAACATGCTCTTAGAGTAATGTGGGTATTTTTAAAGGGTAGAATTTGGGCCACCAAAAGTTAGAGCAGTTGAGGTTCAAGCAGCATGGAGAAGAAGCCCTCAGTTTCTTTATCTGGACTAATTCTCTGGAGGCGCTATCAGCAGTGCCTTTGGGCAACACAGATTTCCTGGGTTCTGGAATATATAAAACACCAGAACAGGTTAACTCAGAGGTTGGAGTGTGATGGTAACAAGACAGTTCATTACCCTGGAGCCCTGACAAACTTAATTTTTCTTTCGCAGAAGCAGTATTCCTTAGGCTGAGCTAATTGGTCCAGAGAGCTAAAGATTTGTCAGAAAACTCGACAGTGCCTTCACAGAAGAAGCGTCAGGAAGCCCTGAGTGCCATAGTGCATTTATCTGCCTTTTGAGGTGTTTTGGTCTGGGATGGGTGCTCTTGCTACCTGCCCGTTCTCTTCAGCTGGAGGATGGCAGAGTGAGCACGACAGGGGCCATCAGCCAGTCAGAAAGCTGTGAGTTGAGTTGAAGCCCTTATTGCCATTGTTGAGGTGACAACTTGATACTGGACAATTTCTTCCTTTTCATCTTTCTGCTCAGTTATTGGAGCACACATAGATGCACCCATGTCACTGACCAAGCCCCAGCCCGCCTAATGTACACAGCAGAGAGACAGACAACCTCTAAATAGATGGGTCGCATGTCTCACCTGGAGGTGAGGTTCTTAGGGCTTACTGCTGTATTTGAGTATTTTCACTGTATTTCCTTGATATGGAATCCAAGACTAAAAGAATTCATGCGTAGACGTGCAAATAGACATTAATCAAGGTGTAGTATCTTTTATGTAAATATATAAATAAGTTTGGGCATTGAAAGGTAAACTATACAACTAATACATTTTTTCTCTTTTGTAGTATAGGTTTAGCTATCATTTCAGTAATATATGTGCTTACAAAAGAAAAAAAAATCTATGTATCTATGTTTAAGCCGGTAGCTTCCCCTGTTCGTCCCTTTATGAGCAGCCCTCTCCTCTTGCCCCTCAAGGGGTAGGGTGGCTTCCTAACTTGGGTCAGATGATGGTTGCTTTTAGTCGGCCTGAGGCTCAGGGTATCCTAAGTTGGGGGTGAGTGGTTAGAGACAGGAGGAGGGTGAAAGGCAAGGCCTGCTTCTCCTGGAGGACACAGACCCTTTTTGTCTGGTGTTGGGGAATTTGCTGGAAGTATGCCTTGTCAGCATTTCTGCTCCAGAGCCTTCTAACTGCAAAACCTTTTGTTTCCTTGCTGTTTTAACTCCAAGTCTGATGTAAAGATAAGACCATGAATTTTTCTTTGGTGAATCAGGACTTCTGGGTTTATCCTCATGTCATGCTTTTCTAGGCAGCTGTCTGGCATCTCCTTGTGTCCACCCTCATGGTGGGTGGGTACAGGTGGCCTGGGAGGGGAATGTACCAGGGCGGCAGTGCCATGTCTTAGGTCACACAGCCTGGGCTTGGCTGACCTCAATCAGAGCTGCTCCCTTTAAGAGGGAACCCAAGGAATCTACCCTACCTTTCCACTTTCTTCATGGGGTCAGAAATCTTGTGCAGAGCTTCTGCATGGCTGAACAGTACATGCATCACCTCTTCAGTTACCTTCGTCACGGTTTATCATCCTCCAAGGTATATTTTGCCTGACTTGTGAAGTTGCTTCCAAGGTCACCATCTGAAACTTGCTCTGTCCCAACTCTACTGCCCCATGTTGGAAATTAGCAGGTACAAGCCAGTGTCATTTGCAGCCAGGTCTCTACAAGAGGAGTGAGTATGTGAGGTTCTAGACACAGATGCCTTCACAGTGACACAAAAGCAGGGAGCCATGTTGGAACTGCTTTTCTCTTACTCTTGATAAATTTTCTGAGAAATCTGCTTTTGTTGGGTGAATGGTCTGTTAGCCCTATGGGGGCAGGCATCATTATTACTGTTCACCTCCTGGAGCAGGGTTGGGAACTAGGGTGGGGGAGCCTCCTGCCCTTCTCTACTATTGGGCCTCACCCCTCCCCTGCCTATGTGGCTTAGTCCTGGGCAGCTGTAAGCCTGGCCTCGGGCCATGCTGTGAACCACGTGCTAACTTGGAGATACTTGTGACCTGTGATGTTGGGGCTGCCCCATCATTCCTCAATGAGTTAGATTCCTTATGGGAACAAGAAGCTAGGTTTGGGTTAGTATCCATGTAGAATATGGTGCAAATCCCTGTTAAAGAGGATGTTTTCACTTTTTAGTTTTTCTTTTTTGTTGTAGTTCTTTAAAAAGATATACTTTTTGAGTGTTTAAAACGTCTTTGGGAGACAGTAGAAATTTTACAAAGCTCTTTTAGTGCCTTATGCAAGGCCAAAGAGCAAACAAAAATATGTATTTCATGAAACATATGAATGGGGTATCAGGGAGATCACATCTTGGAGCATCAGAGGTTTGTAATATGTGGATACAGTGTGGCATGAGTAAAAGCCCTGATTCCAGGCCTGCGCAAGTGACCCCGAGTCAGAATGAGTCCAGGTTCCCTGAAATTAGGGAATTACCGCTGTGGTCTCGTCTCTGCTTCACCAAATGCCTGTGATTGTCAAGTGCGGATTTCTCTCTTCCACAGCTGTCAGAAGCATCTGGGTTTCCTCATCAAAAGTAGCTTTTGGCAGCCTGCGTGCTCTCTCTGGACCTTATCACAGAGATCTTGCCTACCCAACCTGTGAAGTATCCTTAAAGTCCAATTCCATGCTTGCTGTGCCTCATATTGCTGGATGAGCAGGTTGGCCCATTCTTCCCAAGATGATTTTTTCACTTCGGTCTAGGAAATTTGCTTGAGTTCAAGTTTCAAAGTCTCTTGCTTGAAGTGCTCCTTAAATTTTTTGAACTCCTTCTCATTGAGCTCCTCTAGATACCATATGAGCCCAAAATCAGAGAAAAAAGATGCCATCTCATCCAGGCCACAAAAACCAATCACTCCAGGACTTCCCAGTTGATCTGTGATGAAGGGCAGCTGGACCTGGGAGGAAGCAGTCTGTGGTGCCCTTTGATTGGCCAGTGACTCACTCCTGCCCCATTGGCTAAGGAGGATTGCTTGGGACTTCATTCTGGGGTTAATCTGTAGCACATCTCTCAGCTCATTTTCTAGGGCCTCAACCTTGGAATCCAGCTCCCCCGGAATAGGAGGCCTTGGAGGTATGCATAGTTCCGGTGCAACATAGTCCAGGCAGATAGAACATCTACTTGCTTCATTAAAGTGTTCAGCCATGACCCTGTCTTTCCTCCACTAGGCTCCCTTCTGGCTTCCAGCTGTGTCCAAGGACAGCTCAGATCCGGAGAGAAACTCACCTTTGTAGGGATCAGGGAAAATGTGATGTTTTCAGTTTTTGTAGGCTCAGCAGATGGTAATACTCAGCCTTTGGGGAAATGTCCTCTTTTGTCTTGGCTTGGAACTTTTTCCTTATGGAGTCAGAAGTGGTAAGGCTTATCTCCTACTGGACTTAAAAACAGGAGCCAAAAATTGGTTTAGAATTAGCCTTGATTTTAGTTAAACATGAAGCATCCCCCAAGCCTGGTGTAGATCCATTCCAGTGTTCCTGTCCCTCCTGGGGCTTGTCCAGTCCTCAGTAATTATAATTACAGTGAGAAGGTACTCACTGCCCATCATCATCCACATCCACATAGCTCTTTCTCTGTCTGGCTCGGGGAGGGAAGCAGAATTCACCAATGTAGCTATAGGAATAATGTAACATAGGAACTAGTATTTATAACTTGTTCCATGTGAAAATAAAGACAGGAAAGTTAAGAGTAGCACACAGGTGCAGTTAATTCCTGATGTCACATGTGTAGATTCATTTTTCATGAAACTACCTATAATATTTTAGCTAGAAGATAAATCATAGTTACATCACTTTTTCATTCTGATGGCTATGAGGATGGATTTGCTGTCTCTAGATACATTGAAAGCCCTTCAAACACAATAAAAAGATGAAATTACCTTTAAACTGATGCCTTTGGGGAACCTTGTGTAAAGGGCAGTAATGAATTAACCTATTAGTGGTAGGACCTTAACCCTCCCAGAGGTAGGGACCCCAGGCCATTTCCCCCGCTTTGAAACTGCACAGGCCAGGGTACGGACTGCTACGCTTTCTGCAGCCTCCCTGTAGGTCCTCTCAGAGAGCTGTAGTATGCAGAGGAGGGGCAGATGAATAAAATTCTATGATGATCAGCTTGTCTTAGTGTAATGACACTTCTAAAATGGGCAAGAAAGTTAATGCAGGGACCAATTTGCCAGGCATGGGCTTAGCTTTTTGTTAAGTGCCTGGCTGGCAAGCTCGAAATCGTAAATGTCCAGCCCTGCAGTTCTTGCAGTTACACCATGAGGTGAGAATCCCACAGAGCCAAAGGCGCTCCTCAGCAGGCCCAGTCCCGTCCTTCTCATTTCAGGAAAACCCTTTTCTGATTCAGGGTAGGGGAGAGGAGTTGTTACAGGCTCCTTTTACTCCCAAGTCATGGATGTTTAATATTCCATTTTTATTACTAATATACCTCTGTTCCCAGGAACTACTGGAGTGTTGCGTCTTATGGGAAAAGGCTAACTGTGAATTAAGTTAATGTTTACTTAGGAGAAATGGAAGTTTATTTTTATACCAATATTACTACGTGATGAACTGAGTATGCAGATACTGAACTAGAAGAAAATTTCGAAACTCTAATCCTGGAAGAAATGGGTAGCTTTGTAATTTGGTAGCAGCCGAGACCCCATAGAAGTTTTACTGTGTCAGTATTTCATAGAATGAATGAGGCTGCTGTGCTGTGAAATCTTGACAGCACTCTCTAGGACGTGAACATACAAACACAAACCTTAAGTAAAACTCTAGTATAAAATGGGGTAAGTGGGATTGTTCTGATTATTAGGCCTCTTAAGTCAACTGGAGAGTGGGGGGAATGGGCAATGGGAGTGGGAGGTAGTTTTATAACTAGCACTTTAATTCAATTTTGGAGCTGGAATTTAGGGGCACTTGGATGAAACTACAAATTTAGAAAGGGAGTAATTTTCTAGTGCTATGTAGAGCAGTGGTGATGGAGAGAGAGAGCCCCGCTTTCATCTTTTTAAGAATTTATTCTAGAATTCCAGCATAACATAGCCTTGTAGAGCTAATATGACCTAAACTTGGAAAGTTCATTATCATAGTAAGGAAGGCACAGATTGCTTATGTTTACTGTAGAATGTTTATTTAGACTCATAATAAATTTACATACTCGCTAAGGACATTTGGAAAACATAGGGATAAGGCAAAGTGTTATAAATTAGCCTGAGATGATCACAAAATAAAAAGTCCACACAGGGGTAACTAAGTTGGATAGTTGCAAATATATTTAATTAGCATGAGAGTGAAAATTCCTTACTTTGGGTAAATTAAGCGAAGATAAAGTATAAAAATTTTTTAAGGTGGTGTTAGAAAAGAGAGCTTGTGTCTGGCATATGCACAAAGACTCGGGGAAGATGGTAGAGTCCGTCCTTTTGAACAGCCAGCCTGAGTGGAGACTGCAGAGGCAGAGGCAGAGAACAGAGGACAAACAAAATGAAGCTCCTTTATTTACCCAAAGCTTATTGACTAAATTTTTTTTTATAGGCCTGGGAAATAAACCCTTCCTGGAAAATAAATAGTTGTAGCTTTGGAAAAACTGTTTTCCTGTTTTCCCTGAGTTAGGATCAGCAGAGTTTCCCTGTCGCCTTAAATGTAAAAACTTTATTTTGATTAATACCCCAGCATAGGAGCTATAGCAATAAGAGAAACTGAATCTACTTTTGTTTCAAGTCCTTGCCTCGTATTATGAAATAAGACAGTACATAAATTTTTCCCTGAATACTGTTGCACACACGTATATTGTGCTCTTTGTTTTCTTGGTGGTAACTTTAAAGGCCTAAAGAAAGTGGGGTTAATTCTGAAGCTAAATGTTTCTGGAAATGATTATGTTCTGTGATACAAACAACATCTATTTATGTCATATCTGTATATATCTCAATCAAGTTGTATGCAGAGAGGTTGATAAAACTATATTTACAGAAAACGATTTTTACAATTAAAGTTCACACTTTAACATGAACACACGTGCTGCATTCCTTCACCTACTTCACAGGAAGTAGCCTGAATCGAGAAAACAAAATTAGAAACAAGGCATCTTTATGTTTAAAAATAAGATTCTTAATGTGGATTAAATATCCTTCCCTAAGCGTAGGTACCACTGTGATTAGAATCACTGTGATTAGCCTTTTAGGGAAGAAGCCAGATTCTGCAGTGGTCCTCTACACCCCCTTACAGAACCGGGATATGCTAAACTCTCTTGGTTCATGAAGAACCTTACTTCCTTACTCTGTGGGAGGTATCTTACTCTGTGGGTGGCTCATCTTTACATTGATGTTTGCAGCCACCTTTTATCTTTTTGCTAAAAGCAGAGCTTTTACCACCACCAATAATATAATGCTAAATAAGAAAGCCTTATTTTTTGTGGACTTTCCATAGCTGCTCTATTATCCATTAAAGCATTGGTCTTCACTCTGTGTGGTACATGTCTGTCTTGAAATGTATCTTCCTGGGAATGAGCCTGTAGACAAGGCCTGCCAGCTCTGCTCCCCCACTTTCCCCTTCAGTTTTCCTTCTTAGGTCTCATCCATCTTTGTGTGGTGCATTGACCTCTAGACTATAAGAACCTCAGGGGCACCCAAGGAAAATGTCAATGGTAGTATTAAAAGTAAATGATGCTAATGACTGGCTAACAAAGCCTTAGCTAATCAGGTGGTTCTTAGTTCTTTGCTTTCAATAAACTAATCAAATTGATAGATCATTAGGGAAGATCATTATTAATTATTAATGATCTATCAATTATTAAATGATTTAATAATTGATAGATCATTAATAATTTTTTGATGATAGGGCACTATGATTTTTGCTGTGTAACTCCAAAGGGATTCAAAGAACTGCATGACACAGTTATAATTCTGATGTTGAACCCCATCTCAGCTATAAGTAATATTCATGCACTCTTGGATAAACTAATTAGAATAGAGAACATTGTAATAAAATGTTAATTTTTAATAATCAAAACCATTTTGCTATCAATTATATACCAATGATTACAATAACATTTGTTCTGTGCTTACATAACAAAGCAAGGATTAAAATTCATTTCTAGTTATATTTTTTGATGAGAAGAATCAATGTCAAGCACAAAAATATACCACATTATGATTCTTTACTGAATGTGGCATGAAATACACAAAGCGAAAAACCAATTTAAAATTTTCTACTAAAGGACTAGTTCATTTATTTTTACAAATGAATGAAGGCTGACAAATTGGTATGGTATTTAAATTACACTTGGTATGTTTAAAAGTAATGTAACAGTTATTTTAAAATAATATTTACATGACACCAGAAAGCGCATATTTTGGCAACTATTTAACTTCTCATGAAAAATTACAGATATCAACTTACATATATGAAGAAATACATGATTTTTCAAAATACTTTGGGGCTACATGAGCAGAATAGTTCGTGGACCACTTAAAGAATCAGCTGGGAAGGAAGGGTGGCCAATTTTTGAGGTCCCATCCCTAAATTGAATTACCACAATTGGGGTGGGCCCCAAGAAAATCAGTCTTCAACATGCTCCCCATGTGGCTCTCATGCAAACCATTTAGGAAGCATTACTTTAAAAAAATAAAACATGAATACATTTTATGGTATTTTTAGCCATGGCTGAAGAGGAAAATACCCTCACATATGTTTCTAGATTGAGGATAGAACTGAACAGAAAGCTAAAAAGAGCCACGGCTCACACACAGCACAGTAGCACCCCGGAGAAGCCTAGAAACGGGGGAGGGCAGCGGGGGAAGGCAGGCACTTGCCTGGGTTTTCCTAGGACAAAGAACAGTGCAGGATGAGGGAGCATACTAGAGAGCCTGCTCTCCACTGGGGTTGCACTTTGGGAGAAAACAAAAGAAAGCCTTTCCACCCAATCAATCTGAGGATTTCCTTGAACCAGCCTGAGGAAAATATTTAGGAGGGACCATTGTTAACACTAACATAAAAGCATGCGCTAGCAAAGCAGGTGGCACAGTACACCTTGGGAAGAAGCATGGCTAGAAGAAGGCAGGCGTACTTGCCATGAAATGCCCTTGGGGTCCTGTGACAGCACTGCCAGGACAGCTGAGGCACCTGTTCCCTTTTGGTCCCACTGGTGGCCTAAAGTGTGGCCTTGGAGCACCCAGCACCCATCTCCTGCCCACTCACGGGGCTGTGCTCCGCAGCGTCTGTTCCCTTTTCCTAGGGTCACAGAAGAACTGCAGCTTCCTGGGGAGCAGTTTCACCTCCACGGGCATCGCTTCATACTCCTCACTGTCAATGCTGAAGGAGCCCCCGGCTCCCTGTGGGGAAGAGAAGACTCAGAACTCAGCCACGCCAGGGGCCTGCTCGAGTTGGAAGTCTCACTGCAACACCCGAGGAGTTTGTGACGGAAAACAACATCCTTTCTGAGGATTTATCCCAGCATCCGTTCACAGTGCTGGTTCTGAAGGCATCCATGAAAATGGATTTACTTACTTTTTTTGGCCCCGTCTCCTCCCAGAGTCTTCTGAGATTTGAGCAAGATGGTTATACATGTAATTTTCAAATACAGTAGACCCTCTAAAGTTGACCACCTCCCTACATTGACCACCTCAAGCTGACCTATTTTTCACAGACCAGACATGCACCACATGTACGTATCAGTCCCGTAGGCCTACTTACTTATGTTGACCACCTCCCTCTGTTGACCAGGTTGTTTTAGTCTCTTGGGTAGTCGATTTACAGAGGTGGTGCTGTATTAAGAGGGAGGGACCCTGCCAGAATATGGTCCTTCTTACCTTCAATCTTTCTCGAGTGAAAATTGAGATAGCAAGCCTTCATATCCACTAGATCATTTTCATTATTCTCTAAGACTTGCTTGGCTTATACCTAAGATATATCAACATTATTACAGAGTCTATGAAATCCTTCCATAATTCATGCCTTTAATTCAACACTTGCTGTACTGAAACCATGGTATCAATCACCATGGGGATACCTTCTATTTACCTGCAGTTTTGTTTCAGTACAGTAGTATAAGGGCCACAATTCTTCAGAAGCTATCTAAAGAGCCTCTTTTTCTCCAAGGTATTACTAATCAAAAAAAGTACAATTCAGATTATATTTCAGATGTTTTCCCCCTTAAAGATATTATTCTAAGAGTGACATTTCACAGTACAGCAAAATTCAGTGCTGAACTGAAAACTTCTTTTAGATCCTTTATAAAAAACCCACTATGAACATTTGCCAGTTTGAGAGCTCTCTGCATTCCATTGTTTACATATGGAAAAATAAAAGGTCAGGAGACCTAAAAATCACTTCTCAGAAGAACCTTGGGGTGAGGACAGTGGGATCTTCAGGAGTCCCACTCTAAATCCTTGTTGCAGAAGGCTGTTCTGCCATCCTTCTTAGGGCTCCCTGAATAGGTAAGACCCAGAGTCTGGCAAAATGCTTGGCACGTAATAGGCATCTAAATGTTGGTCAGTTATTAGGAAGAGGGGAGAAACAGGAAGGCAAACAGACCACGAAAGAGCCAAATGCCGCTGGGCCGCCAGCCCCTGGCCCCTGCTCACCTCAGGCAGACGGAAGGTGCACTGGCTGGCCTCAAGACACTCTGTGCCCTCGGCGAGCAGCTTGGGATTTCTCATCTTCCTACTTCTGTTGAGATGGGAGAAAGCAAGCTTGAATCCAGTGATGGCAACTGCATTAGGTTACAACAGCACAGCAAGTTCTTTCCTTCTTAATAGTTAAAATTAGTGGACAGATGGCCTGTGAAGCTATAGGCTTCTGTAAATAATTTTCCCACAGTGATTCTTGCTTAGCATTGTATTTCATAGATGGAGGAGGCTTGCTTGCTGTAGAGAACTGTGCATGAAGGTAAAACTCAGTGACTTTCTAATTCTTAGGCTGTTAGTCTCATTTAAAAATAAGAATGAAATTAAATTCTTTTTTTCAAGTTTTTTGTTTTAATTAAATAATATCTGTTTTCATTAATGCAATCGTGGGGTACAATGGGCTGGTTTTATATACAATTTGAAATATTTTCATCAAACTGATTAACATAGCCTTCATGACATTTTCCTAGTTATTATATTGAGACATTTATATTCTACATTTAGTTAAGTTTCACATGTACCTTTGTAAGATGGACCATAGGTGTAGTCCCACCAATTACCGTCCCTCCATCCATCCTCCCCCCTCCCCTCACCTCCCTTTCTCTTTTCCCCATATTCTTGGGCTATGAAGAAAAAAGAATTAAAAAAGAATTTAATTTCATTCTAATTTTTAAATGAGACTAACAGCCCAAGTTTCATATGAAATTTGGTTTCATAGTAGGGCTGAGTACATTGGATACTTTTTCTTCCATTCTTGAGATACTTTACGAAGAATATGTTCCAGCTCCATCCATGTAAACATGAAAGAGGTAAAGTCTCCATCTTTCTTTAAGGCTGAATAATATTCCATGGTGTACATATACCACAATTTATTAATCCATTCGTGGGTCCATGGGCACTTGGGTTTCTTCCATGACTTAGCAATTATGAATTGGGCTGTAATAAACAATCTGGTACAAATATCTTTGTTATGTGATTTTTGGTCTTCTGGATATATACCTAATAGAGGAATTGTAGGATCAAATGGCAGGTCTATTTTTAGATCCCTAAGTGTTCTCCAAACATCTTTTCAAAAGGAACATACTGGTTTGCATTCCCACCAGCAGTGTAGAAGTGTTCCCTTTTCTCCACATCCACGCCAACATCTCTGGTCTTGGGATTTTTGTGATGTGGGCTATTAAATTCTTTAGGAAATAACTTCTGTCATTTGGATAGTACTTATGATTATTAAAGAAGAAAATATTTTTATTCTAACTTA
>CAUYPK010034478.1:0-33480 GCA_963574355.1 Loris lydekkerianus
TTTTTTTGATCAACATAATTTAAGTGTGCCATGGAAGTTTACTTATAGGTTCAAGCCATGCAGTGAGACAAAAAAGGTTGAAAAACACTGGGTTAGAGCAACCAGTAAATAAACAAGGAAGTAAAGGAACATAAAGTGTTATTTCTAGAAATTTTATAGAAGATATAAAATGGGATACTAAAAATATTTGATAGATCTTAAAGAAGGCAAAAAAGAGGGAATCAAAGAACAAAGAATGGATAGAGCAAAACTGAAATTGAATATACCAATTATATCCATAATTACATTAAATATGAATGAATTAAACTTTAAAGCATTATGCAAATATAAATCTCAGTAGGATGAAAATAGCAGCTAGTATTTATGAATGTTTATCACATGCCAGACATTCTGCTAATCCAATTAAATGCTTTATCCTATTGATTCCTCCCAAGCACTCTGAGGTTTAAGTATTATGTGTACCCACATTTTTGCCAAGACTCAAGACTGAGTTCAGTCATTTTTCCACTGTTGCATAGCTTTAGGGCAGTCAGGATTCATCTTCACTTATACCACTAACTTATTCCAAATGTGATGTTCACAATGGTTGATGATGATGATGATGATGATGATGATAAAGGAAAGAGTGATTACTACCAAGCTGTTCCTATGGTGCTTGATATCACACAAAAGGAAAATACTAGGCCCAGTGATTCTTACCCCAGGAAAACGATTTGGCTTGAGATCTATAATAAAAATATAAAGTATTAAGTATATATTTTATATTCCAGAATGAAGTAAATAGCAGAATATGTACAAACATTTGTGTGCATGCATGCATACATACATTTCCTGACTTACAATGGTTGAATTAATAATTTTTCTAACTTCACAATGTTCCAAAAATACTGTCCATTCAATAGAATCATACTGTCAGTACTCATACAAGCATTTTGTTTTTTACTTTCAGTATTATATTCAATAAGTACATGAGATATTTCACAATTTCTTATAAAATAGGCTTGTGTTAGATAATTTTTTATCCAACTGGGCTAATATAAGTGTTCTGAGAATGTTTAAGGTTGGCTATACTAAGCTATGATTTTTGTTAGGTTAGGTTGGTCTATTAAATTCATTTTTGACAGGATATTTTCAATTTATGATAGCTTATCAACACATAATCCCATGGTAAACCAAGACACTTATATGTGAGTGTGTGTATAAATTTCAATTCTACCTATTTAGAATCTGATGCTGGATAAGATACAATGCTGCATACTCTTGTAATAATTGTGAAGAAAGCATTTCACCAAAATAATTAGTACATGGTTCAGAGGACACTTTGGTTTCCTGTTGCCAGAGCACAACACATGTACCAGAACCACTCACTCTGGGCTCTGACAGTGTCCCTTGGGATTCTGACTCCAAGTTTATCATAGCCTTTAAGTTACTGTTTTTGCTATGCAACCTTCCCTTCTGTGTTCAGAAAGACTGAGGGTTCTAGCCAGGTCATAATCTTCAGAGAAGCAGGAGAAACAAGTTTAGTACGTGGTTAAGAGAACCTTTGGTCACTTGTGGGCTGGGTGGGCTACAAGGGAAAGTCCAAGGTGGGCTACTCAAAGGAGAAGGCACAAAGAAAAGTGAGCAACAGACATCTGCAAATACAGGGAGGAAGTCAGGGAGTTCAGAAGTCAGATTTCTCTGAGGAAGAAGAGGAAGGGGAATGTGGTAGCCAGGGTTCTTTAGAGAAACAGAAACAACATCCAATTCAATGTGGGTATACAAATGTAGAGAGAAATTTAGTGCAGGGAAATGGCTAACTTGATTTTGGAGACTGAGAAATCCCAAGATATGCAATTAGCCAGTTGGAGACCCAGGAGAGCTGATGGTTTTTGTTCCGATTTAAAACCAAGAAGTCTTGAGAACTGATAAGAGCAATGTTCCAGTTCCAGCAGGAAAAGAATAATGTCCCGGCTCAGTGAGGCAGAAGGAATGCCCTCTTCCTCAGCCTTTTCATTCTGTTCAAGACTTCAACTAATTAGATAAGGCCCACCCACATTAAGAAGGGCAATTAGCTTAACTCAGTCTACTGATTTAAATATTAGTCTTACTACTTGGGAGTCTGAGGCAAGAGAATTGCTTAAGACCAAGAGTTTAATGTTGCTGTAAGCTATGGCACTACAGCACTCTAACTGAGGATGACAAAGACTCTGTCTCTAAGAAAAATAAAATTAAAAAGAAAAAAAAGCTTCTACAATAAAAAATTAAATAAATAAATAAATATTAATCTTATCCCGAACACACTCACACATGCACTCAGAGTAACATTTGACCAAATTTCTGGGCACCCTATGGCCCAGCTGACACAGAACATTCATCCTGACAAGGAGGAAAATTTCTGGGACCCTTATCGCCCTCAAATGAGGAGAGGAGGGGAGAGGAATTTAAAGTCATGTCTCCAGAGCCTATATGGTTCTCTTTCCACTAATAACTCCTCAATGTGCAAAAATTAAGGTATTTAACACATGTAAATTATGAAGCACAATAACAAAATGAATCCCTCCTCCCCCACAAATAACAACTCTAAGTGTCATCTCACGTCTCCACGTGCATCACTAAGCACCAAAGGTCATGTTATGGAAGAAGAAAAACATCACCATCAATTCTCAAATGAAGCTCTGAAAGCCACAAAAATTTAGCTGCTTTGATACAACTTTGGAGGTAAGAATGTCTCAGAAGTTAACGATATATTTGTGTGAATACCTTAGAGACAAGCGTGGAGCAGTTTCATGGAGACAAGTACTTCTCAGCATCAGTGGTCACCTTTCTGCAAAGTAACTCTATGGGTGAACATGAGGGACCACGCAGCTTCTTAAGCACTGCCTGGTGACTGTGCCACTCCCACTGTCACTTTGATCAAAGCCAGCCTCAGCGATCCATTAATACATGTGCAGTATTGAACAGCACCAGTCGTTAGGCCAACACTTGCCACATGCTTAGTCTTACTGTTGTTTTTATCCACAGAGGTCTTTATCCATGATGTTTTCTGCTCTAGGGTGGAAAGACAACTGTCAGGAGACATGTGATACATCCTTTCTTGAGGTAGTTGTATAGTTAGGGTGGCCAGGAAGAGAGGAGGACCCACCCTGAAGCTGTCTGCAGTAGTAGTGGCCCGTCCATGGGAGCCGTGAGATTTAGGAGCCCTGTGCTTGGCCATCCTTACGCAGTCAGTGCCGGATTCTGGAACAGTGCAAGGTCTGGTGTAGACCATATGCCCGCAAGACATTTGCTGAAAAAATGAATGAGCTGACACGAGGAAACTCCCAACATATAAATAGCAAATATTTGATTTTTCTTACTTTCTTTCATACTCACCACCTCAACTCATACTTAGGGCACTCGGAGCTAGAGACAGGACCCAGGAGTTTGAAGTGCAGGTCCTAAAAAGCATTATATTCAGCTGCAGGGACAGTCGGGTGATTTCCTGAAACAGTGAAAGTGTCCATCATGTCACATTTGTGATTCACTAAGTTATAGTAGTATTTCAAGATTCTCTGGTTTCAAAATGCTGCTTTTCTTAAGTGATGCCACTTCCTTCCTGGCACTGATATTTTAAGAGTCCTCTCCCATCCCCATCTCACTTCACAAATACCTCTGAAAGACAGAAGGAGAGGCTGTTTTAGAAAATACCTTTATCTAGCAGCAATGATTAGTAGTTTGCCTTATTTTTTAACCACTTTCTTATTTTTAGAGCAGAATTTTCCAAATGGAACTTTGTAAACACTCATGAAAGACTGACTTGGAATTATTCCTGAGACAAGCAGACGAGTCACCCAGGAGAGCATTTGTTTCTTATCTTTTGCTGTGTAATAAATAAGCCATCCCAAGTCTTTGTGCCCCTTATTTAGCACATAAGTGTGCTGGTCAGAACTCTGGACAGAGCTGCTCAGCTGGCCGGTTCTTCTGAACTGGGCCTGGCTTGGCTTCCTCATGTATGGGACTGACGAGTCACAGGGAGCTGGCTGCTTTAGGATGGCCTCGTGGGACATCTGGGATGATGAGGGCCTCTCTCCATGTGAGTTCTCATTCGACTCTATTTCAGGCTCACTCACTTGAGAGTCGTGGGGTTCCAAGAGCTGCTGGAGCGTGAGTCTCAACACACGAGCACTTGTTAAGTCCTGTTCATCACCATCTATGGGCCAGCTCAGAGTCACTGCAACAGGATTACACAAGGCTGTGGTCATGGGGAGGTACGAACAAATCAGGAGCCATTACTGCAACAACTTATCTTTTCAAATGCATTCTAAGACATATGGGGAGCCAGAAGGCCCCGCTGTGTCACTGCGAAGGCTTCTCATTAGAACCAGAGCTATGACTCAGGAGCCTGTCCTTCCAGACATTCAGATGTGCCTGGCTCCACACTGCCACCCCCACACCTCCCTTTCCGCCCTCTGCTCCTGACTGAGTCTCTTCTGTAGCTTCGTCACTGCCTGCTTTTAGATATTTTTCACTTCAGGCAGCCCTGCCAGTGCCTGGCAAGGATGACAAATGAGCTTGACTTCCCTGGAGACGTGACTGTCCACAAACACAGCCTGGAGCATGCACAATGCAGCAGCTTCCCTAGCATGATGCAAATGCCGGGATTTGCTGTGGGGTTGGACAGAGGTCAATGCTGCAGGAAAAAAAAAAAAAAAAATACAGTCTGAAACCAGCTTTCTATGCTATAGATGACTTTACTTAATTAGAAGAAGAAGCAAATAGGTACCTTGGGGTATTTTCTGGATTGTCTCAACAGACAAAAATATATAAGTGAAAAAGTTGAATGCAATTAAATAAAATTCACTGTGATCTGGCTGTCTGGTTTAGTTCACTCAAATTATATATACGTAATCAAAGAACTGTAAAGAAAAGCAGAAGCATGGGTTGCCATTATAAATCTGATAAGTGTCTTTGATCAAGAAAAGCTTTCTTTCCAAACAGACTCTGAGCTCCCGATTACCTATGGATTTATTAGCAGGAAGAAAAGAGCTCTTATTAGTCTCATTACTATCTTGCTAGATAAAAAGATCAGCTAATCAATGAAAAGTGTTGTTTTCACATGGTATGATAGAGATAACATAACACAATACAGGCTTTGCCCTTGGAAGAGCTGACAAGTTAGCAGATCACATGAATATAAAAAGAGCAGATAGGTATTATACAGAAAGCAATAATGAAAACAATGCATATATTCAACATTGACTAGATAGTACAGCTCTGCTAGGCACTTTTTAGGCTGTATATTGTTTATTTTAGTTCTTAAAGCTAATGATAAGATGGTTATTACCACCTTGAATTGCCAAGAGGAAAATCTAGGTCTCTAATAGCATCTGTAAACACACAAGGTCAAAGAGGTAAAAATGTTTGGCCTCAAAAACAGCCCTCAAATACAGGCCTCTCTGCCTCTGAGTCTTTCACTATAACATGCTTCCTTTATAATAAATTATCATGAAATGCAAAGGAAATATTTGAGTGACACTCACTCAACCACTGATTGAATGCTGATGTTGAGCCAAAGCATGGATGCTGGTGATGTAAACGGGGAATTGGTCCTTGAGAGGTTCACACTCTAAAGAAAACAGAGATTTCGTGCTGTTTCATCAGCGCAGTGAGGTGGCTGTGGTGGGAGTATTCGTATACGAAAGACGTTGAACAGAATCTTCTCTGAAGAAGACAGAAGAATGGCCAATAAACACATGATAAAATATTCATTGTCTCTAATCACCAGAGAAATGCACATGAAAACCACTCTGAAATATCACCTAACCCCAGTGAGAAGAGCCCACATCACAAAATCCTGAATCTGCAGATGCTGGCATGGATACGGAGTGGAGCGAAGGGAACGCTTTTGCACTGCTAGTGGGATTGCAAACTAATACAATGTCTATGCAAAGAAATATGGGGAATTCTCGAAGAACTAAAAGTCGACCTTCCATTTGATCCTGCAGTCCCATTGCTGAGTATCTACTCAGAAGAACAAAAATCATTTTAACACAAGGACATTTGAACTAGAATGTTGCTGCTCAATTCATAATAGCCAAGACTTGGAAGCAACCCGAGCACCCATCAACCCATGAAAGGATTAACGAACTAGGGTATATGTATACCATGGACTACTATTCAGCCATGAGAAAAGTTGGAGATTTGTATCTTTTGTGTTTACCTGGACGTAGTTAAAACATATTCTTTTTAGTAAAGTATCATAAAAATGGAAAAACAAGTATCCAATGTACTCAATACTATTAGGAAAGCAGTATATAAATACTAAACTTAAGCCCACATGAAAGAAAAACACAGGTATATGCTTTTTTTTTTTTTTTTTTTCATAGACAGAGTCTTACTTTGTCACACTCAGTAGAGTGCTGTGGTGTCACAGCTCACAGCAACCTCAAACTCTTGGGCTCAAGTGATTCTCTTGCCTGAACCTCCCAAGTAGCGGGGACTACTGGCACCCACCACAATGCCCAGCTATTTTGTTGTTATTGTTGCTGTTTGGCTGGGGCCAGGTTTGAACCTGGTACCACCCTAGGTATATGGGGCCAGCGCCCTACTCACTGAGCCACAAGCACTGCCCCAAACACAAGTATATTCTAGTGAGAGGGAGTGGGGAGGAGGGAAAGGTGAAAGGGGAGGATGAAGGGTGAATGGCAGGTTCTCACTTGATGTGCACAATGTGAAGGTTTTCAGCATTCCCACTGGGTGATGGGCTCAACTACAACTTAATTTTACCTTAGAAATGAAAACAGTGTAACCTAAACATTTGTACCTTCATATTAATGTGAAATAAAATTGAAAAAAAAAAAAAGTTTAGAAGAAGCCAAAGAGTTTGCTTTTACATCAGCTTCAACACAGACATGATATCTCCTTCCAGAAAAAGGCCTAGGATTGTCAAACATGTTTCAAATGCACTGAACAAGATCAGCCCCATAGTTTTCCTGCCATTAAAACTGAAAGAGGCAAGAGAAACTAAAATCATCCACTTAGACTGCTTTTAAGGTTCCAAATGTATTCGTTTTAAAAGACCTTTAATGATTCTTGTCCTATTTGATTCTTTTACTGTCTTAAGATGTCATCAACACTTTGCAGATGAGAAAACAAATAGGGATTAAAATTCTTAAGGTACCTGCATTAGTTTTCTAGGGATTATATAATAAAATATGACATTACTGCCTTAAATAACAAAATGATATTTTCTCTCAATTCTGGAGGCTGGAAATCCAAGATCAAGGTGTTAGAAGGGTTGTTTTCTCCTAAAGCCTCTCTCCTTGGCTTGCAGACGGCAATTTTCTTGCTAAGTGTTCCCTCAGGTGGCTTCTCCTCTGTTCCTGAGCGTCCTGGTGCCTCTCTCTGCTTCCTCGCCTCTTATAAACCAACCAGTCAGATTGGAGTAGAGCCCACTCCTGACAGCACCATTTTAAACTTACCTTTTGAAAGGTCCTATCTCCAAATAGCATCACTTTCTAATGTACTAGGTATTAGTACATTTAATCATATGAATTTAGAGAAGGGGAAAACAAACTTCAGCCCATAACAATAACTCAGATGTAGAGTGCTGGGGCTAGGATATGAAACATTTTGGATTCCCTCTGAAATCCTCTACCCACTGATGGAATCTCAATTATCATCTCTTCCCAATCTTTGTGCATTGCTTTCCTCTCATCTTCACCCATCTGAAAAAAATTCAGACTATCCTATCCATATGTACAAATATACCCATTTCATGGAACAGTTGAAATGATGACACTTTTTTTGATAAAGCTGTTGAATTCTGCAGCTGGAAGTAATTCTTCTTTCTTGGGAAACGCAATTGACGTTTCCATTCTCTTGCAGGACTTTCTACTTCTACTTTGCAGAATAAATAGATATTTTATATCTCTTGTTCTAAACTCCTTTAAGTGCTCCACTTTTTCTTTCTATGTCTTTTGAGTGCACATTCTGAGTGAGGAATAGTCCTAGATGTGAACAGGAACCAGACTCATAAGGTCTCTGTTCTCTGGAACTTTTGTCCTAGTTTGAAAATAAACACTACATAAGTAACTAACTAAACGACACCATTTATATAGTGGCAACTCATAAGAAGAAAATAAATGAGAATAAAGGAATAAAAAATGATTGTGGGGTAGGTTTGGGGTCTGGTTCCATTGAACATGAAAGGGGTCTTCCAGGAGATGAGATATAAGCTGAATCTTAAACAATAAGAAACATCAGCCTCATAAAGATGGGAAGAATGTTTCAGACAAAGCAGCAGCAAGTGTGAATATCCTAGGATGGGGAAAAGCTTGATATGTTTAAGGACAGAAATGATGTAACTGGAACAGAGCGAGTGAACATGACAGAGACAAAATGTATTAGGCACCAGAAACCCAGGTTTGGGTAGGGCCCAGCAAGGATGGTGAACAGTGTTCTTCTTCCTGTTATGAGAAGGACTTCTTAGATGGAATACGTATTTTCTAAATGTCTTTGAACACTAATTAAATTAAACCTGCCCCAAACTTGACTATTCTACTAACTTGGGTGAATGAGACTGCATAAAAAGAAACAAAAAGTCACAGTTAATAGCTTCACAGTAGTCTTTGTTCCAGTAAAAACCTTTAGATTTTTACCCAGTGGCAGGGATCTGAATCAAGCAATTCTTGTCTCATACAATGTCTCATACTGAGAGTGTTGTTTTTAGCTAGGGATAAGTAATTTAACATCACCAGCTTTTTATTATTTGGCCAGAGATTTTAAGATATCAATACCTTAAAATATTCATCCTCTAAAGGTAGCAATAAAGTAGCTCCTAAATATCTGATGGCAACTATTAGGTTTCCTGTCTAGTGTAAGATGCTAGTGCATGACTTCATGCAAAACTTTTTTTTTTTTTTTTCCTTTTTTGTAACTGGAATGTGATTATCCATCTTTGGAATTGAAGTATCTTTGATATTCGATGTAACCTTCATTTTAGGCTGGGCTGAAATTCTGTTAAGGAATGTGACTGCAAAAGCACTATTTGGGGGACTAAATAGCGGCATCTTTTCTACTCACAGATAAAATATATGGCTCAGCAGGTGTAAAGTTCTCTTTGCAATACAAGTAAGGCTACAGAAAAATCATTTCCACGTTGGAATTGAAATGATTCATCATTTTTCTCTTCCACAAATCTTATAGAAATATTTTGCCCTGAATATCTTCTCTAAGCACAGTTGCAGGGTTAGTAATGACTAAAGGTCTTGGAAATGAAGCACATTTGTTCTGAAAATTAGAAACATATCTTCATCCATTCACATTTCGTGAAAAAAGGAAATTTGCACATTATCTGTACTATATTGTCCTTAACACAGAAACCCTTTTTATTTTCTTTTTATACAGAAAAGAAAATTGAGATGCAAAAAAAAAAAAAAAAAAAAAATGTGAATTTTAAAGGACACTTGGTTTTACATTTTCATTTGAGTTCTTTAAAAACACAGATACTAAAGTATACAAAAATAATTTTTTTTCAATCTTTACATTCTTTAATCAAATTACCTCTGCTTTTCACAGCTTTCCATTTCTATTTGGATAGAGCTGAGGAAGAGCAGGAGATCTCTTTCATTATGGATGATGCTGAAGTAACCAAATTAATTAATCATTTAAATCTACAGAGGATCTTTCAGCAAGTAAAGATTGTTTAATATGAAAAAGAAACAAAACAGAAATTAGAATATCAAAAATATCTAATTAGATTGACAAATTAAGAGCACCTGTGAATAGTGACTACAGATGGTGCTATTTTCAGTTACTGTTTCATATATATTTCTATATTTAACAAGCCTGACCCATTTCCTTCTTTTCCTCAATACTTCTGCCATGTAAAGACCAGCTTATTTGTTGAAACCATCTGGTCTACCACGGCAGGGTCTTTTCTACTGTTTGTATGTGATAGTGAAAGCTAAGCACACATTAAATGCTATCAAATTGAAAACAAGAAAAAGGAAAGACAAAGCTTGCTGCATACAAATATAATTCTGTACTTTATATGACTTTGGCACAGGGTCACGATGTGTAGCACCTTTTTCAGTATACAAAGGAGCTGATCATCACGTGATAGCTGCGGCAGGTTAATTGCAATGAAAATGTAAATTTAGTTCAAGTGATGTTGAATAGCAGAAAGCACACAAGCTATGGGAGAAACTAGAAATGGATCCAGGTTCTTCCACTCCCCAGATATGTAGGACTGGGCAAGTCACTTAATTCTCTGCGGTCTCCATTACTTCATCTGTAAGTGATTGAATACAATCCACCAGGGGACTGTGAAGATTTGATAAGATTAAAGTGCTGAAGTACCTTCACAGCATACTGTTGTTCTATTTTTCCCCTCTGCAATAACTTTGCTCTTGGACATGCCCAGACAATGTTTTTTTTTACTTAACCTCCAGAAAAACACAACAAAACTAGGGAAGGCTAGAGAAAAGCAGTTAGGAGAAGAGATAATTCCTGATGGTGTCCGATGAGAAAAGTTTTCTGACGTGAAAAATAGAGTCAGTAGTGGATTATGATATAGATTTGATAGCACAATATGAGAAAAATAGAATATTGAAGCATTCCTTTAAACTTTAACGAGACAGGAATACACAAAATTCACACAGAAATAAAACAAGAATTTAGGTAATAGACCAGACCAAAAAATAAATAGGTTTTGGAAATGCTAAAAGAAATTAATGGATGTGAACTTCATAATGAGATGAGTTAATTATGAAAGCATAAGTTTTGAAAAGGAAAAATCTTGATTCTTACTTATTCAGGTATAATATGAACGTGTCAAATAGTTTATTTAATGCATTAAAGAAGGACACCAATAAGATAAAATCTAGCCCAAAAAGTATTGTAGAAGCTAAAATTTCCAGGGTTAAGATTACAGCTATGCTTGATATGAAACTATTAATGTCTTAGAAAGAAGGAAACTGTTATTTTGGGCATATTTGCTCCACTGCACAGAAATTATTTGTATCACTATTGGACAAAAATCTGTCAGTTGACTCTTTATTTCTGTGAGTTGTAAGATAATCCAACTATAAAAAGTCAAGCCTCAGAAGAAACATACAGAGATTTCTGTTGTCAATGTCTAAGCTTCACAGAATATTTTTAGATGCTATAAATTAATATCATCTGGGATACTTCACTTGTCTCTTAAAGCAGACCTTGTGAAGAACAGCTCCTTCTTCTGACAACACACCCCTTGGTCTACTCTGAGTCATGGGACTTGCTATGATTTGAAAGTGGCTCCAGAAGTTTATGTGCTGAAAACTTACTTGCCATTGGGACAATATTAAAACAGAGGGGCCTTTAAGAGGTGATTAGGTCATGAGGGTTCTAACCCCGTGAAAGAACTGTAGGTTAATTACTGTGGTAAAAGGATTGTTCAGCCCCACATTTTCTCTCTCCACTGTATGCTCATTTGCTATGTGACTGCTTCCCCCATTGGATGACCCTTGGCAGCTGCTGGCACGGTGCTCTTGGACTTCACAGCTTCCAGAACAATGAGACTAATAAAATTCTATTATTTATAAATTATCCAGTCTTTAGTGTTCTGTCATAGCAGCAGAAAATCAATTAATACAGGACTAGTTACTATTCCTAGCCAAAATTATTACTGATGATTACAGGGATGAATTCAGGTAATAGTGACAAAGCTGAAAACATTTGGCAAGGGTTACCTTGATTAGTTGTCTCTCTTGCCTAGAAACATCTTTTGGATATCAGATACCCTTAACAATCTTATTTTAAATATATTAGCCTGACAAGACTGGGATTTCCATCAGAAACTTAAAGTCAATCTCTTAAAATTCCTCAAAATGTAATTCATCTGAAAGAAACTATAAAAGTAAAGATGTGGATATGGTGGCTATTTGGACATGGATATAAGGATACGGAGTTAAAATAATTCGGGCCACTTTTTTACATTTTAACACAAATTGAAAAAGAAAAAAAAACTCATTGGAAGAAATACCGAGTGAACAATAGACCAAAGCTAGGATACAAGGATTTGAAAAGCTCCAAGAAAGCATTAAGAGCAAAATTTCTTTCATTCTCTACAAGTCTGATAGCATAAAAATCTGGGATTCACTACTGCTCTGGTGGTAATAAATTTTATTTATGTTTAAAATAAAAACTAAGCATGACTGTAATTTAAGTTGTGCAGAGACATAAAGAATGTTCCTGCTTGCTGGGGAATTCTAGGAACGAAAGACTGACAGGTAATAAAACTGTGTCTTAATCTATCAGGGTTTTAAAATCGCTCCTGTGTTACATAAAACAGGCTAATTCAAAGTGCTTACTTTTCTGGGATCACACAGAATTCCTGGAAAAATTAATTTGCAAAGCTGAGAAACAAGATTTTATTTTTTTCAAATAAATAACTTGAATTGACACTAGCCTTTTTTACTTAGAGAAGTTATTTAATGGAGACTTGCAGTGATTAAAGCCTCTCTATCTTTGTCACCCTGTGCCAGCCAGTGGTGGGGCGCTTGACAGAATTCGGAAGGAGAGCAGCATATGGCGGAATGCGTTCTGGGCCCCACAGAAATTTGCCTCCGTCCCCACTCCATCTGTGCCTTGTGTGGGATCTCTCCCCACAGCGCAAAGATGCTGAGCTAAAGACAGGAGAAACGTACGATGCGAAAATGCAGAAACAGCTTTCGTGTCCTGCTAAGCATTAACAAAACACTTCCGTTCCACAGTGCACATCTTAAACTGAGAAAGATGAGTAGCATAAGTTTATCTGAGGGCACTCAGAGATTCTTCGAGTTCACTGCACAAAGAAAGCTTCCTGGATGAAGGCAAAGTGAACTGCTTGCTGGAATATGTCAATATTTGGCTGGGGGCTCCGGGAAAGGACGTGTTGTGCAAGTCATTGGCCTTGGGGGCCACGTAAGAAATACATTCAGGTGGCCAGGGGGTCCTGAGAGAACTCGTGGCAGACAACCAATTCGGGTGTTTCTCCCGTGCACCTCAATTTTAGTACTTTTGCTGACAGACGATGAAAAAGAGAAAAATGGAGCCGGTGATTTGTGTTTTATTATGCTAAGTGTGCCGTTAAGGGACTTTTTGTTATTTAATTTCTCTAAAAAGCAGGAAATCATATGAAAACATTTTATCAATGTGTTTCTCTGTCTCTTTCCTCAAAGCACTGTGGAAGGCTATGATCCCCTTCCTGTTTTGATTACCGAATCCCAGGCCATGCGCTGTGCCTGTTCCCCCAGAACAAAGAGAATGGCCAGAGAAAGGGAGAAGGACAGGAGGCAGGAGCTGAAAAGATGCCAAGCCCTTTGCAGCCTCTGCCCTCTCTCTGCGTCTGCTTCCCCTCTGTGAGATACGCACGCACGCACGCACGCACGCACATGCACACGCAGACGCAGACGCACGCACGCACACGCACTAGGAAGTATGCTTCAACCCCTCAACGAGGACCACTTACTGCTGTTCCATTAGGATGTATCCCCAAAGCTGAGACGCCTAATTAGATTCCATATTGGCCAAGAATCCTTGCTTGGTTTTCAAGCTAGAAAACCTGAGTGTAGTTAGAACTCGGCCAACTCTAGCTTAACTCATTCTTTTTACTATTAGAGAATCTGTGGGTGTGTTTCGGTGACTGCAGGCTTTGCAGAGTATAATTACGGGAAAGGCCTGGTTTATGCCCTTTCCCCTTCTCGCTTGGCCACATTGCCTTAGAAGTCACTAAATCTTTTGATTTGTCTTTTTTTTTTTTTTTTTTTCTAAAAAATGCTCACTATTTTCCTCTTTTTATGAAGAATTTCAGAGAAGTGAACCTGCAAAAAAATATTGAAATGATTTTCATATATTTGGGAAAGGTGCTTCCAAAATATATTAGCCTATATACACACATTGATTCCTTAGCAAGAGCTGTGATTTTATATATGTAGAATTAAGTGATGAAAACAAATAAACAAACAAACAAAAAAAAAAAACCTTTGTTCTGCCCAAAGCCAATGTTCAGGGTATGTGCTACAGGGAATCCTTTGGTGATCCAGAGCAAAGGCATGGGTCTTTGTGCTTGGACCATGACCCAACCACATGCTTGCCTGGAATTTCAAACCTTAAAAATGTTGTGCAGGGCCACTTGAAACATACCCAGGTGGAGGAAGAAGTGTATTTCTTGCTTAAATGAGGTAAGACAATCCCCAAGGAGGTCTGGAAAGGAAAGTAAGGCCTGTGTGCATGGTGGGGACAGGTAGGAAGTACCTGCCACCCAGCATTATAGATTGTCATCTTGCAGGCAGGTCACTATGACAACTATTATTCTTAAAGCTAACAGGTACCATGGAAAGACCATGGACTTTGACATCAGGTAAATCTAGGTTGAAATCTCAACTTTGGTACTAACGATCTGAGTGAACTTGTACAAGGGAAGCCTCTCTGAGTGTTCTTTCCATCTTGAGGTAGAATAACTCATATCACATGAAAGAATCACAGGGAGAGAAGAAAATTAGGCCCATGCATATCACCTAAGCAATCACCTCTTCCACTCCTCACCTACTTTCTGAATAAAAGTAGAATAAAGTACTAGATTTAGTATCAAGTCACGTTACATTAAACATGGCACTGAGGAAGGAGCGAGTCACTCCACCTCTTTCGGCTTCCGTTTCACCATTTGTAAAGCAAAGCAAGTAAACTAAGACATCCCATTCAGCCCTGTGCTCTTGTGAATGCAGCTCTCCACCCCACACAGGCTCTCTATGTGGTAGTGGAAGAATGGCCTTGGATCATTAAATGTATTGCAGTGTCAGCATTTTCTGCTGGTCTTCTCTTACTTGGGATGATCCTGGAAAGAGACATAAGGACTCACATAAAGGGAAAGTTTTCTTGTCTACGGAAGAGGAGCACAGTATCACAGTACCTGGCAAAGGTGGGTTGGGTAATTCAGCCATGGAGGCCAGTCCTCCCTGAACTTTCACGGGGAATATTGCTCATTAGAGCTCAGCAAGGCAGCCCATTATCACTTTGCTTCAGAAGTGTGTCATGATCAGTGGAGCCACCTTTAGCATCTGAAGCCTTGGGGATATTTGAAATGAAACTCTTACAGAATGACACAGCTAGAATTTTTGTTAATGATGTTCCTCCTGCTTAGCTTGAATAATGCATATGCTTATGGAGGAAGAAATGGAAGCAGGAAGCTGGTAAGTCAATCGTGTCCTTTAACAATGAATGACCTTGCAACAGCTAATGGGGCAGTTTTCTATCTATGGAACTTGTTTGCTTTTCCTTTGTCATTGTACTCTACTAAATCAGAACATTGCACTCTATTAAGTCATAACCCAAGGGTATAGTAATTAATCTTTCAAAGACAAGAGACCTTTCGCAAAATTGCAGTCGGTTCTTTACTTTTGTACATAATTCATTCCTGAAAATACGTATGAATGCTGAATGCAAAAAAGCAGAAATTTTCCTGAGTGGAGTTTCCGTATTATAGCTCCAAAAGTATAATAAAATCCCCAAATGTTATGCAACATTATGTGATTATTTGAAATATTAATAAACATTAATATCAACAATGTAAATTAATTTTTCAAAGTAATGCCTTACTTCAGTAATAGGTGATACCTAGAAGGTACACCTTTCCTCAGATCGATTTAAGTAGAAGAGAAAAGGATCTTTTAACACAACTTGTCTGATAACTGATTAAATTTTGTTATGCAGAAAAATGATGCTAAAGAAGGTTAAATACTGGTTTTGTGATTTGTAGAGCACAGGATCCTGACCAACATGTCAATGGATATTTACCCTGTATCTAGATCATAGAAATTTTCTATGGCTTGGTTTTTAAATCATTATTTTTATGACTTTGATGATATGTTTCCAAAATTTTACATATGTTCTTTAGGTTTTGTTCTTTTCCTTCACCAGTGAACAATTAACCAACTCGTTTAACTCAAATTAACGTTAAATTGAGACTGAATGTGGGCTTCTTTCAATATGCCCTACTGATTCCTTTTCCACTTGAATTGTAACAATTTCAGAGTTACACTGACATTTTGAAATCAACAATGGTAGGAATAGTTACATCATGAGAAATGGTAAATGCTACAAATTAGGACTTACTGCCTATGCTCAGAGAGCTGCTTGCTAAACATTTACCAGTGTACCACTGGTGAGTCCATCTACCAGACACAACTAGGAATAGTGATTGGTCCGTTAACAAAAACATTGAAGAAAGTGCCAACCTTTTGGTATAGAGACAAGGCCTTTCATTGAAAGTGAATTTGCTTTGCTCCCAAACCGTTCTATGTAGCCCCAACTACAATTTTCATTTTTTGTTTCCATTTAAGTTCCTTGAAGTGAAACAAGAACTTAAAAATACTCATGAAAGAAACTGCAAAATCCTTTAGATAAATTTTGCAGTTTTTCAGAGTTACTTCACCTTTACCTAATTTGTCAGCAATTTTTTTAGTGATGTGCATATATATTCTTTTCAAAATTTCCATTTATTTGCTAGCCAAACAATACTCTTTTAACATCCATAGATTGCCAATTGTCATAATATTTAATTAAATTCTATAATTATTATATAATGATAAGGAAACATCAACAGATTTGTGAACAAACATGGCTGAATCTTTGTATGCAGAATCTGAGGTGCAACAGAGGTCAGCCCAGCCTCTTGTATCAGGAGGTCAGTACAATTAGTCAGTACAATTCTCAGATATCTTGGAGAGTTTTGGTGAATACCATTAATTAATTAAGTAGAGGTCAGTTGAAATTTCTACTTACATTATTATTACAAGTGTTGTTTTTTTTTCTGGCATTGAGTCACCCTTCAAATATAAGAATGGCAAACTCATAAAGCATTCAAACAATATATTTAAAGTTTCTTATCCACTCAAATATATTTAACAATCCTTATACAAACATTGATGAATCACATTTCAATCAATGTGATTAAATCAAAGGCCACAAGATAATATGAAATGTTTATACTTTGATTCATGAAAACCAGAATCTAACATAAGAAAGGCCAGAACTTGGAAAGGCAAATTATAAGTGTCAGGGAAGTATCATCACTATTACAGCAACAATGACAACAATAACTTTAATGAACTCTTATCATGTACCAGTACTATTATCCTCAAGAGATTTACATTCGTTTTCTTCCTCTTGGTTTAGGCAGGGAAACCTAGGAACAGATAGATGATTTTTGAATCGAGGTAGCTCTGACTGCAGAGCTCAGGCTCTTATCTCACTATGTAGTACAGGCTGTAGATAGCAGTGGGTATCAGAGCCCAGGCTCTTACCTCACTATGCAATACGGGCTGTAGACAGCAGTGGGTATCAGAGCCCAGGCTCTTACCTCACAGTGCAATACAGGCTGTAGACAGCACTGGGTATCAGAGTCCAGGCTCTTACCTCACTGTGCAATACAGGCTGTAGACAGCAGTGGGTATCAGAGCCCAGGCTCTTACCTCACTGTGCAATATGGGCTGTGGACAGCAGTGGGTATCAGGGACCTTCTCATTCCCTACTGTCTTTCAGGTCTGTTTATCTGGGGCTGTTCTCTAACCTCACTTGGGCTAGATATCCCAATTCACTTGTGACAGAGAGAGGATGGGAGAGGGAGAAAAGCAGAAAAGGAGGAGGCAAAGAGCTCTCAAATTTATAACATACCCATTTCCTTTCCTTTTCCCTCATGGTTTTAGTTACCTATGGAAGCATTACTAAATACCCCACAAGTCAACAGTAAATTACTATTCCTTATGGTATGTGGGAAAACTGGGCTCAGCTGGGCAGTTCTTGGGTGGTGTCCATCATGCCACTTCATCCAATGGTGTGTGGGGAAGAGTCCTCTGAAGGCTGAATGCAGGCTCACCAGACTCGCTTACGTGGCTGGCAGTTGATGCTTACTGTTGGTGTAATTTTTCCCGTTCAAAAGAGCACCCACATGTGGCTTCCACATGGGACTTGGTCTTCCTCGGAGAAAGATGGCCTTCACAGTGGCTCAGCATGTCCCAAGAAGGTGAGGTGGAAGCTGCTGTTGTCCTTCAATGCTAGCCTTGGATCAGAACAGCATCTCTTACTCCATACTTTATTGATCAAGTATTTCCGTGGGCAGCCCAAGTTCTGATGGAGGAGAATTTGGCTCTTTCTCTCAGAGGATGAAATAGTAAAGAATCTGCAGACATCTTTAATCTACCACATTGACCAATGCCTGCCAATCTAAGACCTGCTTAGTGCCGAGGTCACCAGAAGTGTCCAGTATTATCCAACAGGCTTAAGAGTCTGTCCTAAGGACTTACATGTAGAGTAACATTGTCTCTGAGGAATAACAAAGTGTCTTGTACTGCTGAGCTTCGCCTCAACATTTAAAATACATTTTGTCAGAGATCTTTTTAGTGCAATTTTATGTAGGTTTTCTATAAAATAAGTAAAATGCACATTTCAAAGAAAAACATCCTTACTTTAAAAAAATGCAAAATTTGGAAAAAACCTCCAATAAAGACATTTTTGTTTCCTAATTTGCTGTAAATTTCCCTAGACAAACATTGCATTCCCAGATTTTCTTTAGGCATTCAGTCCCTACCTGCACATAAGTGCCTGCCAAAGATATCCCACTTCTCTCAACTTGAGAGTCCCTGGCATTTTAACAGGGCACACCTTTCTTTTTCATGTGGGAAAAATACTTCTCTGCAATGCATCAATCTCTCAGATAAATCATGGCTATTATTCCTATTTTAATTCTCTTTATAAACACTCAGTCTTTAATGTCCTGGGACATTTTAATGCTGTGTATCAAGCTAATGTGAAAAATGCATACCCATTATTACCTGCTTACTTGTATTATTTTTCTGGCTAAGGTGTAATTTTCCACCAGGCATTTGTTTAGAAATTTGGCAGCACACAGAGAACATTTCCATACTTAAAAAGCATCCAGAATTTAGAATGACATCCAGAGATACTAAGCAAGTATAGATAATGCTCTCAAACTTCATCAAATATTCATGGTTAATTTTAGTCATAATATTTATGTTGCTGTGAAAATTAAGGTTGTGAGCCTCTTGTACACAGGCTAAAAAATACAAGCTTACAGGCTGTGTTGTTGCTTACCCCTTTCATTACAAGAATTTCTCATTGTCATTTAACAGAATGGCAAGCACGTTCTTTGGCTCCCTAATTCACATTGCAGAGTTGATATCTCCCTTGATAGACCTGAGAAAACATGTTGAAAAAAAACACAAATCCTTGTCCCATGAGAGGAGAAGTTTGTGACTGGGGCCCAGTAGCTGCCTTTTCTGGAATGAGAATCAGGACACAGGGAATACTTTTCTGGAATGAGAATCAGGACAAGTCTGGGAGTACTTTGGGCAGCCACAAGGCAGATTATTTGAAATTCAGAGATTCTTGGAAAATATGAGACATATGGTGATCACATCTGAAGGGAAATAGGATCACATGATAGAGGGAAAGGAAAAGCTTGCATCATCTTGTCTCAACTATTTTCTACTCAACCATAGTTGGGAATAAAAATGCAGTTGTAAATTTAAAAGGCGGCTATGGAAAAAAATCTTTCCAAAATGTATCTCTGGTGTTTGTGTCTGCCTCTAAGGACTATCAGTCAACAGGGATGTTTAAATACCCAGATATACCTGTGCTATTTCTCCCCTCCCCTTCCTGTACCTGGCAAGCCCATTCATGGCATTTATAATTGTTACTCTGTCACACCCCTGGCCCTTTTCCTATTTTATTTCTTCTTTTAGCAATGCTCATTTTAATGTGGTCCCTCAGGAAAAGTTCATCTCATCTTTAATGTTATTTATCAATATCATCTTCTCTGTAATTCCTGAGCCTTCTAGAATTTACAAGCTGAGCTAGATGCATGTTCTCCAAATTTCCTCTTATACCCTGTATGTAGCTTCACGGACACAACTTACCTTGTTTCAGTCCAGTTCCATGTTTAGAGGTGTATCTCCCTTATTAAATTTAACAAAAAAAAAAAAAAACTCCTCAAAGGTGCAGATATGAACATTTTGAAGGACTAGTGAATGGGTTGAATGAGGAAATTAAATTCCATCATTGTTTTGAAGATCATTGTTTTGAAATTATGGGCCAGGATATGTATGATGAAATGGTTTTTCACTGGTTTTCTAAATAGCAACTGCAAAGCTTTAGTAGAAATCTAACTGAACAGCAGAAGGAGAGAAATAAGTGTTTTATTAATTCATTGTTAAGAATGTGATCAATCTATAACAGTGATGAGACATGTTAAAAAAAATCAATCTTTGGCCATATATAGATGATATATATATCTATATATATCTATATATCTATATATATATATAAAATCGGGGCACAGAGACTGATTCTTATCACAGGGACTGATCTCTCTCTCTCTTTATATATATATACACACACATATATACACACATATATATATATATATATATATACACACAGGTAATATAAGCAGGTTATATATATATATAGAGAGAGAGAGAGAGAGACAGAGAGAGAGAGAGGTCATATTCTGCTGGGTTTATCATCAATAGAATATATTGTATAGCCTAGTGTTCTGTCTTTTTAAAAACATTTATTAACAAAGGCCTATTCATTGATACACCCTATTAGTTGCCTATATTATCAATATTTATCCTCTTCTTCTCTTTTATAACTTTTTCAAGAAGATAATGTGTCCAGCTAATTGGTTTCCAGTGTCTCTTTCAAAGAGACACAATTCTGCTCAATCAAATATTTGTAAAACTGTGATTCTTCTAAGAAAGCCCTTTCATTTTGTGGTTGTTGGTATGTGTTTTTTTCAAGATTTTTAAGGAGATACAGGTGCTTTTGTGACAATGGATGAATTGAATAATGCCGAAGTCAGAGCTTTTAGTGTTCATGTCAATAGAGAAGCCTGCGTGTTGCCAATACATATGTTTTCATCCTTCACCTCCCTCCTGACCCCTTTTTCTTAGTTTCGAATGTCATTTACACCATTAAATGATCGTGTATATCCATTGTTTAGCACCCACTTAGTAAGAACACATGGTATTTGTTTCTTCATTCCTGAGATACTTCACTTAAGAGAATTGTCTCCAGTTCCATTCGAGTTGCTGGAAAAGGAATTATTTTATTCCTTTTCATGGCTGAGTACTACTCCATGGTATATCACATTTCCTTTACCCATTCATCAATTGACAGACACTTCGATTGATTCCATATCTTCTCAATTGTTAATAATGCTGTGATAAACATCAACTATTAGGTTTCTTTCTTTCCCTTTGGGCATGTATCCAGTAATAGGATTTCTGGCTCAAATGGTAGGCTTACTTTTAGTTCTTTGACGAATCTCCATACTGTTTTCCAAAAATGTTGACTAATTTGCAGTCCCATCAACAGTATATAAACGTTTCTTTTTTTTACCACATCCATGCCAGTATCTCTTGTTTTGTTAATTGTTTAAAAATAATTCCCTGATAGGGCTAAGGTCGTGGCATCTCATTGTGGTTTAATTTGCATTTCCTTGTTGATTGGTGATGTTGAGCATTTTTTCCTCATGTTTTTGCTGGACATTTGTCTATTATCTCTTAAAAAGGATAGATAAATCGTTTTTGCCCAGTTTTTAATGAGATTATTTGCTTTTTTTATTGCCGATTTGTTTCAGCTCTTTATAGATTCTGGATTTAGTCCTTTATTGGATGTATAGTTTGTAAATATTTTTCCCCATTCTGTTGGTTGTCTATTTATGCTGTTGATTATTTCCCTTGATGTGCAGAAAGTTTTACATTTAATTAAGTCCCATTTTTTCTAATTTTTGCTATTCCTATCATTGTCATTTAGGTCTTAATCATAAATTTTGCCTGGGCTGATGTCTAGAAGAATTTTTCCTACATTTTCTTCTAGAATTATTATGGTTTAAGATCTTACATTTCAATATTTAGTCCCTCTTTGATTAATTTTTGTATATGACAAGAAAAGAAGACTGTTTCATGCTTCTTCATGTGACTGTTCAATTTTCCCAGCACCATTGCTTGAAAAGTGAATTCTTTCCCCAGTGTGTGCTTTTGTCTTCTTTGTCAAAAAACAGTTGATCATAGCTATATTTTTTTAAAAATTTCATGTACATATGATTAGGTTATATAAATGCTTTTGAAGGTTAAAGTCCACGTTGTAGTTGTGTCCTTCAACCTGGAAGTGTGCCATATATGCATGCAATGTATCTTTTGGGTAGAAACTTACCCAACGCCTCCCCCTGCCCTATTTGAATTTAATTTAGTTGTTCTCTCATGTGAGCAGGTATTTATTAATCCTCTAGTTTCAAATTGAAACTGAGTACATGTGATGCTTATTTTTCCATTCTTGTGATACTTTGCTTTGGAGAATATTCTCCAAAGCCATCCAGGTTGTTATAAAAGTTACAAAAATAATCATCATTTTATGGCTGAATAGTACTCCATAAAATACATATACCACAATTTATTAATTCATTCATGTGTTGAAAGGCACTTGGGTTACTTCTACAGTGTTGTGGTTATGAATTGTGCTGCTATAATCATTTGAATGCAAATGCCCTTATGGTAAAATGTCATTTTTTCTTTTGGGTAGATACCTAGTAATGAGATTGCAGGATCAAATGCTAGGTCTACTTATACTTCTTTGAGGATTCTTCACACTTCCTCTCAAAGAGGCTGAACTAGATTGCAGTCCCACAAACAGTGCCTGGAGCGTTCCCTTTTTTCCACACCCAGGCCAGCAGCTGTCATTTTGGGAAGCTGATGAGATGTGCCATTCTCATAGGAGTCATTGATACCCCAAAGTTGTCTTGACTTGCATTCCTCTGATGATTAGGGATAATGAGAATTTTTTCATATGTTAGGACATTTGTCCTTATGAGAGAAGTTTCTGTTCACATCTCTTGCCCAGTTTTTAGTAGGGGTCTGCACTTTTCTTGTTGATTTTCTTAAGTTCTTTGTAGATTCTAGCTATTAGCCCTTTGTCAAATTTGTTTCCAAAATGTTTATACTTCCAAAGGGATCTACAGATTTAATGCAATTCCCATTAAAATAGTAATACCATACTTTGAAGATCTGGAGAAAATAGTTCTATGTTTTGTATGGAAACAGAAAAAAAGTTAATAGCCAATGTAATTCTATTTAATAAGAAAAATACACCTTGTGACATCACTTTACTAGACTTCAGGTTGTGCTACAAGGCTATAGTGATTAAAACAGCTTGGTACTTGCATAAAAATTGAATCATAGATTTATAGAACAGAACAGAGAACCTAGAGATAAAACCAGCCTCATATTGCCATTTGATATTTGACAAAGCAAACAAAAGCATGCATTTGAGAAAAGAATCACTATTCAACAAATAGTCCTGGTAAAACTGGTTAGTCACCTGGAAAAAATGAAACCTGGCCTCACACCTCCCACCATATACAAAAATTAATTCACGATGGAAATAAGAGTTAAATATAAGACATAAAAGTATAAAAGTCCTAGAAGAAAGTGTCGACAAACTCTTAATTGTATCTGTCTAGAGAAAGAATTCATGAGGAAGACCCTGCTGGCAATCACAACAACACTAAAATAAATAAACTGCATCTGATCAAATTGAAAAGTTTCTGCTCAGCTAAGGGCATAACCAACAAAGCAAATGGACAACCTTCAGAATGGGAGGAGCTATTTGCATGCTATGAATCCAATAAAGAGCTATAAGGTTTGGTTTCTGGGTTCTCTAGACTGTTCTGTTGGTCTAGTCTCTATCTTTCTACCAGTACCATGCTGTTTTAGTTGCTATAGCCTTGCATTATAATTTGAAGTCTAATAATATGATGCCTCCAGATTTGTTCCATGTACACAAATCAGTAGCATTTCCACAAATCAAGAACTCATTACCATTTACAATAGCATTAAAGAAAACAAAATACCTAAGAATACACCTAACAAGGAGGTAAAAATTTTCTACAAGGACGACTACAAAACACTGATGGAAGAAATCATATATGGTCCAAACAAATGGAATAACATCCATTTATGGATTGGAAGAATCAAGTTGGTTAAAATGCCCATACTGCCCAAACTGATCTACAAATTCAATGTAATTCCCATAAAAATACCCTTTCAAGAGCACATGTTCCACAAGCACATACCTTGTGCTTTTTTGGTCTTTCCTTTCTGGAATGGAATAGAAATGCTATTCTGAAGGAATACCGGCCACTTAGGCATCCTGTGACAGCAATGAGAAAAAGGACAACAGCCATGAGCTAAGGATGACAAGAGGAACCTGGGACTCTGCTAGCACCCCGAAGACAGCCCACCTATGTATATTTAATATGAAAAAATTGGTAAGTATCTAGTTTAATCACTGATGTTATGTTCTGTTACTGGGAGCCTATCATAATGCTGACCAGGATAGATGGGTGTGGAAAGCTGAGAAAGGATTTCAATGAGAAATGGGCAAATGAAATACATTTAGTCTGCAGAGGAGGGGGAAATTCTAGCCTCTGTAACTATCTGAAATGCTATTATAATACTTAAGAGAGATATAGGCTTTATCTCATGTGTCCAAAGAGCAGGATGAGGCCTTGTGGTAGAAATTAAGGAAAATGATTGGACTCATCAAAGATTCATCAAATACTCATACAAGACTCTCTAAAGGTAAATCATGAGAGAGAGAGAGAGAGAGAGAGAGAGAAAAGAAAGAAAGAAAGAAAGAGAACATCATCAACCCATAAAATGAAGATGACAGTGTTGAACTGAAATATAAACCAGACATGGACATTTATCAGAACTAAATTTCTATTTGTATCTCTGAACTTATCTATAAGGTGAAAAAAAAAAAAAGTTTCTTGAGTGCTTACTTTATTCCATATCTCCTGTAGAGTAAAAAACATTATACATAGGGGTTTTTTAAAAAGGGTCCTTGAAGATCTTACCTTTTAGTAGCTGAAACGTGTCATAAACAGATCATTTCAATAAAACTTTAAATGAAAAAATAAAAATATGCACAGAGTAAAGGATAAGCTCCCTTCATTGTTTTCATCATCTGTATTTTAAATTCCCCTTCTGTCATTTCTAACATTTCTTTATGGGAGGAGTCCTCTGCTGTAGCTACCTCACAATCCCTAGAAGGGGTTACTCTGAACTGGCATTTCGTGTTACCAGGATTTTTCTACTGATTCTTCTTCATGAGTGCTTTTTTGTATCTGTTTCTTTCCCCTTTCTTATTCTTTCACTTCTTGCTCTTTAAAGTTTTTTTTATTATTATTATTAAATCATAGCTTTTTTGCATTAATGCAATCATGGGCAACACACACTGATTTTATATACCATTTGACATCTTTTCTTTTTATTTATTTATTTATTTATTTATTTATTTATTTTATTAAATCATAGCTGTGTACATTGATATGATCATAGGGCATCATACACTAGTTTCACAAACTGGTTGACACATTTACATCACACTGGTTAACATAGCCTTCCTGGCAATTTCCCAGTTATTGTGTTAAGACATTTACATTCCACATTTACTAAGTTTCACATATACCCTTGTAAGATGTGCCGCAAGTGTGTTCTCACCAATCCCCCTTCCTCCACCCTTCTCTCCCCCTCCCCTCTTCCCCCAATTGGGTTATAGCATTCATGTAAAAGCCCTAAATTAGTTTCATAGTAGGGATGAGTACACTGGATACTTTTTCTTCCATTCTTGAGATACTTTACTAAGAAGAATATGTTCCAGCTCCATCCATGTAAACATAAAGGAGGTTAAAGTCTCCATCTTTCTTTAAGGCCTCATAATATTCCATGGTGTACACATACCACAATTTATTAATCCATTCATGGATCGATGGGCACTTGGGTTTTTTCCATGACTTAGCAATTGTGAATAGGGCTGCTATAAATATTCTGGCACAAATATCTTTGTTATTATATGATTTTTGGTCTTCTGGGGATATACCCAGTAGAGGAATTACAGGATTGAATGGTAGGTCTATTTTTAGATCTTTAAGTGTTCTCCATATATCTTTCCAAAAGGAATGTATTAATTTACATTCCCACCAGCAGTGTAAAAGTGTTCCCTTTTCTCCACATCCACGCTAACATCTCTGGTCTTGGTATTTTGTGATATAGGCTAGTCTTACTGGAGTTAGATGATATCTCAAAGTAGTTTCGATTTGCATTTCTCTGATGATTACTCCTTTGTGTTTACATGGATGGAGCTGGAACATATTCTTCTTAGTAAAGTATCCCAAGAATGGAAGAAAGAGTATCCAATGTACTCACCCCTACTATGAAACTAATTTAGGGCTTTCACATGAATGCTATAACCCATTTGCAACCTAGGAATAGGGGGAAGGGGGAAGGGGGTGGAGAGAGGGGGCAGGGGGGGTGGAAGGAGGGGGATTGGTGAGAATACACTTGTGGTGCATCTTACAATGGTATATGTGAAACTTAGTAAATGTGGAATGTAAACGTCTTAACACAATAACTGTGAAATTCCCAGGAAGGCTATGTTAACCAGTGTGATATAAACGTGTCAACCGGTCTGTGAAACTAATGTATGATGCCCCATGATCATGTCAATGTACACAGCTATGATTAAATAAATAAATAAAAATAAAAATAAATTAAATTAAAAAAATAATAATTTTGAAAAATGATAAAGACCAAAAATCACATTATAACAAAGATATTTGTACCAGAATGTTTATTGCAGCCCTATTCATAATTGCTAAATCATGGAAAAAGCCCAAGTGCCCATCGATCCACGAATGGATTAATAAATTGTGGTATATGTACACCATACAATATTATGCAACCTTAAAGAAAGATGGAGACTTTGCCTCTTTCTTGTTTACATGGATAGAGTTGGAACATATTCTTTTTAGTAAAGTACCTCAAGAATGGAAGAAAAAGTATCCAATGTACTCAGCCCTACTCTAAAACTAATTCATGGCTTTCATATGAAAGCTATAACCTGAGAATATGGGGATGGGATAGGGGGAGGACAGGGGAGGGAGGAGGATGAACACAGGGAGAATAATTGGTGGGATCACATCTACAGTGCATCTTACAATGGTACATGTGAAACTTAGTAAATGTAGAATAGAAATGTCTTAACAAAATAACTAAGAAAATGCCAGGAAGGCTATGTTAACCAGTGTGATGAAAATATGTCGAATTGCATATAAAGCCAGTGTATGGTGCCCCGTGATTGCATTAATGTACACAGCTATGATTTAATAATAAAAAAAACCCCACAGGTCCAAGAACCTCAGAAAATACCACGCAGAAAAATAAAAGAACCTAGATATGATTATCTTATGGGTGCTGAACAAATTACCACAAACTTAATGGGTTACGTTTGATATATTTAGTCTTTCATGGTCTGGAAGTTATGAGCCTAAAATCAGCACTACAGGCCCAAACCAAAGCAGGGCCATGCTCCCTCCTGAGACTATGGGGGGGAGATTCCAGGCCTTGCCTCTTTCAGCTTCTGCTAGCTTCCAGCATTCCTTGCCATATGGCTGAATCAATCAATCCAATCATTCTCATTCTAAGGCCACTCTCTTCAAATACCTCCGTTCTGTCTTCACATCACTCTTAGTGTGTGTCAAACGTACAAGGGATAGAAGGACAAATTGGAAATATATTGCTATATATTGTTTATACTACACACGAAACAGTATAATAGAAACAGTCTTGGAATGCAAAATAAAATGTATATTGTAAATTACAAAGCATGTTTTTAAAGAGGCATAAATAAGAATTTAATAGATGAGATAATATAAAATCACAAAAATGTTCAATTAAACTGAGGGAAGACAAAAATGAGGAGAAAATAAAAAAGAACAAATGAAATAAATAGAAACCACTAAGAAAAAATGATAGATTGTAATTCAACTACATATAATTATCTTGATCACTTTAATTTTTCTTTTACTGTGAAGTCACTTTTCATTTTTTTTATTAAATCATAACTGTGTACATTAATGTGATCATGGGGCACCATACACCAGTTTCATAGACTGTTTGACACATTTTCATCACACCGGTTAACATAGCCTTCCTGGCATTTTCTTAGTTATTGTGCTAAGACATTTACATTTCACATTTACTAAGTTTCACATATAACCTTGTAAGATGCACTGCAGGTGTAATCCCACCAAACCCCCTCCCTCTGCCCACCCTTTTCCCCTTCCCCGAATTCTTAGGTTGTAACTCAGTTATAGCTTTCATGTGAAAGCCATAAATTAGTTTCATAGTAGAGCTGAGTACATTGGATACTTTTTCTTCCATTCTTGAGATACTTTACGAAGAAGAATATGTTACAGCTCCATCCATGTAAACATGAAAGAGGTAAAGTCTCCATCTTTCTTTAAGGCTGGATAATATTCCGTGGTGTATATATACACCACAATTTATTAATCCAATCATGGATCAATGGGCACTTGGGCTTTTTCCATGATTTAGCAATTATGAATAGGGCTGCAATAAACATTCTCATATAAATATGTTGGGTATGATGTGATTTTTAGTCTTCTGGGTATATGCCTAGTAGAGGAATTATAGGATTGAATGCCAGATTTTTTGAAGATCTCTAAGCATTCTCCATACATCTTTCCAAAAGGGTTGTATTAATTTGCATTCCCACCAGCAGTGTAGAAGTGTTCCCTTTTCTCCACATCCACACCAGCATCCTTGGTCTTGAGATTTTGTGATATAGGCTAATCTTACTGGAGTTAGATATCTTAAAGTAGTTTTGATTTACATTTCTCTGATAATTAAAGATGATGAGCATTTCTTCATAATGTCCATACTACCCAAAGCAATATATAATTTTAACGCAATTCCTATTAAAGCTCCACTGTCATACTTTAGAAATCTTGAAAAAACAGTACTTCATTTTATATGGAATCAGAAAAAACCTCGAATAGCCAGGACATTACTCAGAAATAAAAACAAAGCAGGAGGAATCACGCTACCAGATCTCAGACTGTACTATAAATTGATAGTGATCAAAACAGCATGGTACTGGCACAAAAACAGAGAAGCAGATGTCTGAAACAGAATAGAGAACCGAGAGGTTAATCCAGCTACTTACCTGTCTTTGACAAGCCAATTGAAAACATTCAGGGGGGAAAAGATTCCCTATTTAACAAATGGTGCTGGGTGAACTGGCTGGAAACCTGCAGAAGACTAAAACTGGACCCACACCTTTCACCATTAACTAAGATAGACTCTCACTGGATTGAAGATTTAAACTTAATACATGAAACTAAAAATACTAGAAAAGAGTGCAAGGAAAACCCTTGAAGAAATCGGTCTGGGCAAATATTTTATGAGGAACACCCCCCCGGCAATTGAAGCAGCTTAAAAAAATACACTACTTGGAACTGATCAAACTAAAAAGCTTCTGCACAGCCAAGCTACTATGGTCTGTAGGCGGTCTGTAGGCCGCGTGCCTGTCTTCTTCAGAGAAGTTTCTCTTCAAATCCCTTGCCCAGCCTGAGATGTGATCAATTGTTCTTTTCTTGCTTATACGTTTGAGTTTTCTGTGGATTCTGGTTATTAAACCTTTGTCAGAGACATAACCTGCAAATATTTTCTCCCATTCTGAGGGCTGTTTGCTTACTTTACTTACTGTGTTCTTGGCTGTGCAGAAGCTTTTTAGTTTGATCAGTTCTCAGTAGTGTATTTTTTTAAGCTGCTTCAATTTCCCGGGGGTTCCTCCTCATAAAATATTTGCCCAGACCGATTTCTTCAAGGGTTTTCCTTGCACTCTCTTCTAGTATTTTTATAGTTTCATGTATTAAGTTTAAATCTTTAATCCAGTGAGAGTCTATCTTAGTTAATGGTGAAAAGTGTGGGTCCAGTTTTAGTCTTCTGCAGGTTTCCAGCCAGTTCACCCAGCACCATTTGTTAAATAGGGAATCTTTTCCCCACTGAATGTTTTCAATTGGCTTGTCAAAGACAAGTAAGTACCTGGATTAACCTCTTGGTTCTATATTCTGTTTCAGACATCTACTTCTCTGTTTTTGTGCTAGTACCATGCTGTTTTGATCACTATCAATTTATAGTACAGTCTGAGATTTGGTAGCATGATTCCTCCTTCTTTGATTTTATTTCAGAGTAATGTCCTGGCTATTCGAGGTTTTTTCTGATTCCATATAAAATGAAGTACTGTTTTTTCAAGATTTCTAACGTATGATAGTGGAGATTTAATAGGAATTGCGTTAAAATTATATATTGCTTTGGGTAGTATGGACATTTAATGATGTTGATTCTTCCCAGCCATGAGAATGGTATGCTTTTCCATTTTTTAACATTTTCAGATATTTCTTTTTTTAGATGTTTATAGTTCTCTTTATAGAGATCTTTCACGTCCTTTCTTAGATAAACCCTCAAATATTTCAACTTCTTTGGCACTACTGTGAATGGGATAGAGTCCTTAACTGTTTTTTCAACTTGACTATTGTTGGTACATATAAAGGCTACTGATTTATGCATGTTGATTTTGTAACCTGAGACGCTGCTATATTCCTTGATCACTTCTAAGAGTTTTGTAGTAGAATCTCTAGTGTTTTCCAGATATACAATCATATCATCTGCAAAGAGGGAAAGTTTGATCTCTTCTGACCCTATATGAATACCCTTGATCGCCTTTTCTTCCCTAATTGCATTGGTTAAAACTTCCATTACAATGTTGAAGAGCAGTGGAGACAATGGGCAGCCTTTTCTGGTTCCTGACCTGAGTGGAAATGATTTCAGTTTAACTCCATTCAATATGATATTGGCTATGGGTTTGCTGTAGACAGCCTCTATCAGTTTAAGAAATGTTCCTTCTATACCAATTTTCTTAAGTGTTCTGATCATGAAGGGATGTTGAATATTATAAAAAGCTTTTTCTGCGTTGATTGAGAGAATCATATGGTTTTTGTTTTTTAATTTGTTTATGTGCTGAATATACTTACGTATATTATGTGCTTATATACTTACGGATATTGAACCAGCCTTGAGACTCTGGGATACAACTGACTTGGTTGTGATGTATAATTTGTTTGATGTGTTGCTGGATTCTGTTTGTTAGGATCTTGTTGAGTATTTTTGCATCTGTATTCATTAGTGATATTGGTCTATAATTTTCTTTTCTTGTTGGGTCTTTTCCTGGTTTGGGGTTCAGGGTGATGTTTGCTTCATAGAATGTGTTGGGTAGTCTTCCTTATTTTTCTACCTTTTGGAACAGGTTGAGTAATGTAGGTACTAATTCCTCTTAAAGGTTTGGTAGAATTCTGACGTGAAACCATCTGGTCCCAGGCTTTGCTTTTTAGGAAGGTTTTGTATGGTTGATGTTATTTCAGAACTTGATATGGGCCTTTTCAACATTTCTACTTGATTCTGGATAAGTCTTGGAAGGTGACGTGCTTCCAAGTATTGGTAAATTTCCTTCAGATTTTCATATTTCTGAGAATAAAGTTTCTTGTAATATTCATTAAGAATTTTTTGAATTTCTGAGGGGTTTGTTGTTATTTTGCCTTTGTCATTTCCGATTGATGAGATTAGAAATTTTACTCTTTTTTCCCTGATTAGGTTGGCCAAAGGTTTGTCTATTTTACTGACCTTTTCAAAACACCAACTTTTTGATTTATTGATCTGTTGTATAATTCTTTTGTTTTCACTTTCATTTAATTCTGCTCTAATTTTGGTTATTTTTTTTTTTTTTCTTCTAGTGGGTTTGGGGTTGGAATGTTCTTCCTTTTCCAGTTGCTTGAGATGTCCCATTAAGTTGTTAACTTCCTCTCTTTCCATTCTCTTGTGGAAGGCTTGCAGTGTTATAAATTTCCCTCTTAGGACTGGCCTTACAGTATCCAATAGGTTGTGATAATTTATGTCTTCATTGTCATTTTGTTCCAAAAATTTGGCAATTTTTTTCTTAATCTCATCTCAGACCTAGCTTTCATTTATCATTAGGTTGTTTAACTTCCATGTTTTTGTATGAGTATGCAGATTTATATTTTTACTGAGCTCAACTTTTATTCCATGGTGGTCCAAGAAGATGCAAGAAATAATTTTTTTTCCTTTAAATTTCTGAGGTTAGAATTGTGACCGAAGATGTGATCAATTTTGGAGTAAGTTCTGTGGGCTGATGAGAAGTATGTGTATTCAGTTTTGTTGGGATGAAATGTTCTCTAGATGTCTGCTAAATCCAAATGTTGGATGATTTGGTTTAAATCTAAAATTGCTTTGCTCAGCTTATTATTGGAGGATGAATCCAATACTGCCAAAGGAGTGTTGAAATCTCTGACTATTATAGAGCTGGAGGAAATCAAGTTGGTCATGTCTGTTAGAGTTTCTCTTATAAATTGAGGTGCATTCTGGTTGGGTGCATAGATATTAATAATTGAAATCTCATCATATTGAGTATTGCCCTTAACAAATATGAAGTGACCATTCTTGTCCTTCCTTACTTTTGTTGGTTTAAAGCCTATTGTATCTGCAAATAAAAGTGAAATACTTGCTTGTTACTGATTACCATTTGCCTGAAATATGGATGACCATCCTTTCACCCTCAGTCTAAATTTGTCTTTTAAATGATAATGTGATTCTTGTATGCAACAAACATCTGGCCTGAGTTTCTGTATACAGTCAGCTAATCTATGCCTCTTTAGAGGACAGTTTTCGTCGTTCACACTAATGGAGAATATTGATAAGTCTGGTAAAATAATGCGTATCTAGTTTTTCAAAAGTCCAGTGGACATTTTTAATTTTTTTGCTAGTGTGGAAGTTGGAGTTTCATCAAAAGTTTCTAAGTGAGTTTACTTTTGTGGTAGAGAATTGTTTTGCTCATTATGGAGGATAGGTCTGAGAATACCCTGAAGAGCTGGTTTGGTTATGGCAAATTTCTTCAACATCTGAATGTCATTAAAGTATTTAATTTCTCCATCATAAATGAAGCTCCGTTTGGCTGGATACAGAATCCAGGGTTGAAAGTTATTTTACTTTGGGAGATTAAAAGTCGATAACCATCGTCTTCTGGCTTGAAACGTTTCAGCAGAGAGATATGCTGTCCTTCTAATATTCTTCCCTTTGTACATAATGGCCGCTTTGAGAATTTTCTTCTTCATATTAACTTTAGGGAAGTTAATTATGATATGCCTGGGGGATGTCTTATTGGGGTTGAGTTGTGCTGGGGTTCTGAAGCTGTCTGCTCTCTGAATTTCAGAACCTCTAGGCATGTCTGGAAAATTCTCTTTCATAATTTCATGGAGAAGGGCCTCTGTGCCTAGTGAGGCGACTTCATTGGTTTCAGGGACTCCAATGAGTCTGATATTAACCTTCTTCCAATTATCGCAGAGCTCTCTGAGAGAATGGTCTGTTTTTGCTCTCCATTTCTCTTCCTCTTTGAGAGTTTGGGAGCGTTCAAAATCTTTGTCTTCAATGTCAGAAATCCTTTCTTCTGCCTGGTCCACTCTGTTACTGAAGGATTCTACTG
>CAUYPK010034480.1:0-14475 GCA_963574355.1 Loris lydekkerianus
TAGGAAGATGGAGCTGGAACATACTCTCCTTAGCAAAGTATCCGAGGAATGGAAGAAAAAATATCCAATGTACTCAGCCCTACTATGAAGCTAAACTATAGCTCTCACATGAAGGCTATAACCCAACTATACCACAAGACTGTAAGGAAAGGACCAAGGAAGGGGAAGGGAGGGGGGAGGTTTGGATGGAGGGAGGATGATGGGTTGGGCCACATCTATGGTGCATATTTTTATCTATAATAAAAAAAAAAAAAAAAAAAATATATATATATATATAAATCAAATCATGCCATGGCATATACCAGCAGAACAAATTCCAGACATTCTTAAATGTGCTCTCCTTCAAAAGCAAAGAGTTCTAGTATTTTGGAAGCAACTTACAAAAGTAACTTGGGTGCTATTTAGAAAATTAGATGCAGCGACATCTGCTGTAAGATACGATTGTGTCTAACGGTTTGTCAGAAGAGAGACAAAACTGCTGAAATTGAGCACACCTGCTATGCTGTGGCCCTACTGTGCGCCAGCATCAGGCCCTATGCTGGGACTAGATAGATCAGGATAAGCAAACTGAATCACAATGGGGGTTATTGAAATCCCCTTAAAAACAGATGGAGACTTAAAAACATTTCCTTTTTAAATTTTAGAATCGAATTCTGAGGGCTATGCCTTTGAAAACAGCGTTATTTTTCACTTCCTTGTCTACTCATGCCTCAGGACTGATGTTCTGTGACCTCTCTGTGCAACGTTCCAACACAGCCTACCCCTTTCCACCTTCAAAAAGGCAGTGAGGGAACAAGTGGAAATGTGTGTGCACATGTGTTTGTTGGGGGGAGTCTCATCCCTTTTTGTTTTCTAGATATGCTCATATTACACTTTTCATAATGCATCAGAATTATTAGATATTGTTCTTCCCCTATCAAACAAACTCCTTCAGAGCATGTACTGGTCTCAAAGTACCTGTTTTCCTGGGGCAAGAACAATTGCTTAGCACTGTTCCTTAAATGTTTACTGAGTGAACGAATGATTGTTTAAAGTGTAAGCTTGGTCTTCACCCTCTAGAGCAGCAGTTCTCAAGCTGTGAGTTGCAACCCGCAGGAACTGTATTAAAGGGCCGCAGCATTAGGAAGGTTGAGAAACACTTCTCTAGAAAGTTTCATGGTCAACATACTCACCATGGTGGTGAATTCAGGGCACACATACAAATAGCTTTTAGGATGAGATATAAGATATATATTTATATACATATTTATAGATTTTTATATATATTTATATATATAAATATTTATATATATTTATAGATAGTAAACTTCTCCTTAAGTTTTGATAAATGGATGCAATTGAGTAAGGATAGGTGGTTCTTACATACTCACCTGGGCCCTGTCCTCAGGGACGCCAACCCAGTGGTAGGATCGCGGGGCCTGGGAACCAGAATTTTTAATATTTCCTCAGATGATTCTGATAAAAACCCCAAATCAAGCACCTTTGGAGTAGGTGACCCTCTGTCATCACATTTTATATTTCCTTTTCTCTTCTCATCCCCAGGCCCATCCGCCACTCTCAGCCAGCTATTAATATTGAAGATGAAACCAAAATATTTCTAGTCAGTACCATACTTGGAAATAAAACCTAGGTATTCAGCCACTTGGCTGGAGTCAACTATAATTTCTGGTTATTTAGTGGAAATACAGCTGCTAAATGACATTTTGAAATAAACACAAGATATCCACTTAAAGAAAAAAAATGGCTTTGAATCAGAATGGACGAAAGGATTATGATTTGGGGGGTGGTCTAACTGAACCTTACTATAGGGAAGTCTTTGAGGTGGGAGATGAAAACAGGTCCTCACAATACACTGTTCTAATTCCAAATGCGACCTCACACCTCAGGTTATTTTAAATGGCAGATTTTAGGGGATCTGTGAACAGCAAGGTAGACGTCAAGCCAAGGAAATTTGGGAAAATTCATTTATTTTTCAGAAGAGGGGCTGGTTTTGTGGTGCCATGTTAACCAAGAATGCTGAAAGATGTGGGGCGTCTGGCCTCTAATTAAGAATATGGGACGATCTTTTCCTTATTCAAATTTCAATTCCTACAAATTTGAGTCAAGTTCATCATAACAAACTCCAGGAGTCTGTCACCATTCTTGTCCTTTTCCCCTTGGTATTGTGATTAGAGTCTAATAATTCAAGTAATGGGGTCAATGGCTGGAGATTTGACATTTAGTGAAAATGAAATCTGACCTTTACAGATATTTCACTGTGAATAATGCTTAAAATGGGACTGATATATCAAAGGAGTATTTGACTAGTTTTTTTTTTAAAAGAACGAACCATCACTAATCAAATCAGAGGTATATTTGATATTAAAAAACAGATAAGGCTGGTGCCTGTGGCTCAGAGGAGTAGGGCGCTGGCCCCATATGCCAGAGGTGGTGGGTTTAAACCCAGCCCTGGCCAAAAACTGCAATAAATAAATAAATAAATAAATAATAAAATAAAAGTCCAAAAAAAAAAAAAAAAAGATAAAAAATGTATAATGCCTACGTGTTCTGCTAGTTAGTGAATTTTATTTTAAGAATAAATGGGTTAGGATGGGACTTTTAAGGAAGAATGAATTTTAAAAAATCACCCTGCCTTTGAAAAATGTCACTGAGTTACTCCTAAGAGAAAGAAAATCATGGAAACTGTGCTGTGGAGAAATCTGGAAGTGTGCTTTACACTATCATTTACAGGCAGTGTATGTTAGTTTCACCAGCTGCCAGGACTGGTAGAAGGCTGCTGAGCTAGCAGTTATGACCAAACCAAGCATCTCCCTGTAATTAGAGTTAGTTGGGGGAAAAATATGGCACATGGAGTACAGAAATGTGTGGTTTCACATTGGAGGGATGGCATGAGAGCTGATTCAATTTCTCTCAAGAGATTTAAATTAAAGAACCTTGCTGGGTGTGACCTTGGACTTAGTCCTCCAGACTGCTGTACTGACCAACACCACAGCCATTGGCCACACTGAGGGCTTGAAATGTAGCTCATCCAAATTGAAAGATGCTGTAAGTATAAAATACACATTAGAATGAGAATATTTCAGATTGTATATGAAACCAGCACATTGTACCCCTTGACTGCACTAATGTACATAGCTATGATGTAACAATAATAAAATAAAATACACACTAGATGTTCAAAGAATGGGAAAAAAATTACATAAATTTTAATACTGACTGCATGATAAAATGATAATATTTTGGATATATATTGGCTTAAATAAATTATGAAATTTAATTTTACTTGTTTCCTTTTACTTCCTTTTAACATGGCTTCTAGATAACTTAGTTTTATACATGTCCCTTGCCTTTGCTTTCTTTGGCTGGTAGTAGAAACCTGGGTGGGGGAGGGTCCAGGCCAGAAGAAACACTGTGTGGGCCACGGGGCATCTGCCAGGGGGAAGCATTCGTTACCACCTACTGATTGAAAACCTTAGCTTTCCAAAGTGTGAGGAGCAGTCACAGAAGGCCCAAGCTCATCAGGTCTGTCTGAGTCCATTTTGTGTTGCCAGAATGTTATACCTGAGACTAGGTCATTTATAAAGAAAAGAGGGCTGTTTAGTTCGTGGCTCTGCAGACTGGGAAGTGGAAGAGGCACAGTCCAGCTCCTGTAGAGCTTCTGGTGAGGGCCTTGTGCTAGATCAAAGGGGAAACAAATGTGTGGGAAGAGGCAGAACCTAGAAGGGTGTCCTCACTTTATCACAACCTAACCCTTCCCTGGAGAACGACTCCAGTCTTTCCAGCTTGGTCTCAGACACTGCTGCAGGAAGGCCACCAAGCCATTCATGAAGGATCCACTCCCACAACTCAAAACACCTCCCATCACTGCCACCTTGGTAGAGATAAACAAACCATATCCAAATCATAGCAAGTCTGACTCCACCTCTTGGGGCTCAGGGGGCCAATCTGTAAGATGAGAAAGCAGGACCAAATTCTTGCATGATGAGGAGCTCTTTAGCTCTTTACCTGCATCATTCCCCCCTCACTTTGAACTCAAGAGTAATTCTAAAAACAATGAGAATGAACCTCCTAGGTCTTTATCCTCAGCCAGGGCACATTTTAAGGATCAGTGTTATTTATCTGCTCTTTCTGCTTTAGTCCGCCCCGCCCCCCCCCCCCCCTTTTTCTTTTTTGCAGTTTTGGCTGGGGCAGGGTTCACCCTGCCACCCCTGATACATGGGGCCAGCGCCCCACTCCTTGAGCCACAGGTTCCACCCACCCACCCCCCCTTAAAAAAATATTTTTTTCATTTTTTTCTAAAACTTTTATTTTTATTGTTTGGGATTCATTGAAGGTACAAAAAATTAGGTTACACTGATTGGGGTTGTTAGGTAAAGTCCCTCTTGTAATTGTGTCCCGCCCCCAAGAAGTGTGCCATACACCGTGACCTCCTACTCCGACCCTCTTCCCCTCTCGCTACTCTCTCATTCCCCAACCCCCCCCCCCTTTGTATTAGTTCATCTACTGCCTTCATATTAGAATTGAGTATATTGGATTCTTGCTTCTCCATTCTTGTGATGCTTTACTAAGAAGAATGTGTTTCAACTCTGTTCAGATTAATACAAAAGTTGTGAAGTCTCCATCTTTTTGACTGCCTAATGATATAGTATTCCATGGTATACATATATCACAGTTTGTTAATCCATTCCTGGGTTGGTGGACATTTAGGTTGTTTCTATGTTTTGGTGATTGTAAAGTGAATTGTGATAAACAGTCTAGTGCAAATGGCCTTATGAGAAAAGGATTTTTTTTCTTCTGGATAGATGCTGAGTAATGGGATTGCAGGATCAAATGGGTTTTCTAATTTGAGTTCTTTGAGGATTCTCCATGCTTCCTTTAAAAAAGGTTGTATTATTTTGCAGTCCCACCAGCAGTGTAAAAGCTTCACATCTACACCAGTATCTGCAACTTTGAGACTTTGTGATGTGGGCTATTCTCCCAGGGGTTAGGTGGTATCTCAGGGTGGTTTTGATTTACATTTCTCTGATGATCAGGGACAATGAGCATTTTTCGAAATGTTTGCTGGACATTCAGCTGTCTTTGTCAGAGAAGGTTCTGTTCCTATCTCTTGCCCAGAGGTACATGGGGTTAACTCTTTTTTTGTAGATTAATTTGAGTTCTCCGTAGATTCTAGTTATCAACACTTTGTCAGATTGATACCCTGCAAATATCTTTTCCCATTCTGAAGGTTGTTTTTTTTATTTTATTGTTCTGTCCTTAGCGGGGCAGAAGATTTTCAGCTTAATTAAGTCCATTTGTTAATTTTTGTTATTGTTGCGATGGCCACTGAAGTCTTTGTCATAAAATCTTTCCCTAGTCCAACATCATCAAGAGTTTTCCTCACACTTTCTTCTAAGATTTTCGTTTCGTGTCTTATATTTAAGTCTCTTATCTGTGGGAACAAGCTTACAGGGTCTCCTGCAACATGTCAACACAGTAAGCTGCGCAAAGAGCAAGGTGTGCAAGGTGGGTTCAACAGAAGTCATCACCTTCTGAAGGACTCAAGATGAACTGGAAAAAGAAAAGTCCTACAGACGATATTCACAGGGAATCAATTCATAGGGAATTTGCTTTCTCTCAAATATGAAGTATCTACTACGGAGCTGTTAACCAACCAATTAAGAAATGTGAGAATATATATTCATGCCTTGGATTATTAACTGCCTAGTTAAATAAATAACATTCCCATCAAACCCAATTTTCCTCCACTTCAAAAACCAAATACCTCCCCAAATCAAAACAGCATTATTTCTCAAGCATATTAATTTCTGTTTAAAAGAGGATGTTAAAAACAAACATACTGATACAAACGAATGACCAACAATGAATTCCATTTATCAACAAAGCTTTGGCCAACCTCAGATTGCCTCAGCCAGCGGCAGTGCTGGTGATGAAAACTGGCAACTCAGAATGTATAAATTAGCTGCTACCATTAGAAAGTCAGGAAGGGCAGGTGCAGTGGCATACACCTGTAATCTCAACACTGAGAGGCTGAGGCAGGAGGAATGCTTTAGGCCTGGAAGTGGAGAGAGCTATGCCGATCGATGCCACTGCACTCTAGCCAGGGCAACAGAGTGAGAAGACCCTGTCTTAAAAAAGTAAAAAAAGTTAGGATGGTTTATATAAAGGCCCAGATTTCTGGCAGAGCAACGTCCACTCATCTGAGGCCCAGTAGCCCCTGCTCCTTCAGCTATGGGTGGCTGTGTTCCTCCAGCTGCACAGACTCCTGGCTGACTTGGCTTGGTTAGGGACCTACCTAGTTAGGCAGGCATTTTTTACTTGAGGCAAGAAATGCAGGGTGGGAGGCTCATTCACAGAAGATCGGAGGGAACCTGGAAGACTGACAAAAGCCTGACACAAGGAGGCTGGGTGACGCCATGCAAAGTCACTTTAGTAGTTGGAACTATTGTACAGGAGGGAGGGAAAGAGGTTCCATAAACGAGGAGGCTGTGTGGTGCCTAGCATGTAGTAAATGCTCTGCTAACGTTATCCTTTCTTATCCCAAAAGCAAGGAAAAAATGTTTAACATAATCTGTCACCACAGCAAAATATAGTTGCCTGCTGAGAAGTGGCTAAAAGCTATCACTGCAAACATACAAAGAGATCATATACACAAAGGATTCAGGAAGAGAAAGCAAAAGGTAAATATATATATATATATATTAGACGATGTCCCAAAGTAATAACTGATCCAGGCAAGAATTATCCACAGATCCTCCAACCACTAGATGAAAAGAAGGTTGGACCAGGAAGTTCAAGAAGGACCCATGGACCAGCCCATGGACAGCTTATGAACTCAGTCTTTCTGTCTTTCTTGACGTTGGTTAGGTCCGGTTACCAAGAGATCAAACTTGGCACTGAGTATGGTGGAATGAAGTGACATCAAGGGCTTGCTGATGTGATGTAACATCAGGTACACAACACCACTGAAGAAGAATTCTTGCCCCAAAATGTTAGCCTCCTCTAAATAACAAGCCTCTAGATCTAGTAATTTTTAGGAAGAGAGGATCAAGTTCAATAGCACCTCAAAGAAACAGACAAGCCCATAGTATAGGACATTCTACACCACAACCAGCCTGGACTCTTCAAAACGTCATTTTAAAAGAAGCCAGATAACATTCCTTAGGATGAAGGAAAAATTATCAACAAAATTCATCAAATGAATTTGATTAGATGCTGATTTTGGAGTAAAGACGGAAGTTTTAAAAACAGTTTGGAATAGATGGGGAGATTTGAGTATGGACTGGCTATTAGATAGTATTACATAATTATTGTTACATTTCTTAGCTGTGGTAACAGTATCATCATAGTATGGTTATGTAGAAGAATATCCTTATTCTTAGGAGACTGAATGTGAAATAGAGGTCAAACATCAAGATGTCTGCTTAACATTCAAATGGTTCGGGGAAAATTGATATAACATGTACAATTTATATATGTAATTGGAAGAAGGGAAAATAGTAAATGTAGCAAATTTAGAACAAATGGTGAATTTAGGTAAAGGACATAAGGTGTTTGTTTTACAATTTTCCCAGCCAGCACAGGTTCGAAATTTTTCAAAATAAAACGCTGAGAAAGAAATTGGAAGAGGGAGAGTGAACCCTCCCCATACACACACCCACACACACCAGGGAATTAAAAAAAAAGATAAGACAATATCACCATCTCCTTCTTTTAGAATCCCCTCCACATTTACATTCAGGTCAGTTTCCCTACATGCTGTTCATTCAATACGGTTTTATTTTTGCCACTTCAATAAATTTCATGTGCGCTGGCTCATTCAAACCGATGTAGCCACTGTCTTACAAGTTTTTTGGCTGGCTAAGATCAAAATCATACTTTAAACAAAGCTCAAAAGCAGGCTGTGAAGAGTCCACCAGGTACGTATGAAGCCTAAGTTAACAAATCAAAAACTCCTGAAACTGACACCTAATTCCTTATCAGGAAGCCAGTCAGATTGGATCGAGGGTTGTGGATGAAGCATCCTATTGGGCTGTGACCTTTTCCAAAGGCAGTCCTTTCTCCCATACCTGCACTGGATACTGATGGGAGAAGGACAGGTTCAGGACAGGTGCTGGCCAGCCAGGCCATGAGGTTTTAGAGGATCTGTTTCCACATACAGCATGCCATGCCTGAGTTCTGGTGCCTAGGGCAGCAGCAGCAGTGGCAGGGGCCACAGAATAGCTGTTGTGAATTTAATTTTTAGGGAATGAGAGTTCCCAATAAAGCAGGAATTAATTCTGGGACGCCTTTAACACGGAGAGGGCTGTACAGAATCTGAGTTCAGATGATGTAGGTGTGTGTCTGCTCCACTGCTTACCAGTTGTACAACCTCAGAGCCATGACTCGCAATGAGGCTGGGATGATAGCTGTGCCAAAGGATAACCCTTTACTGGGCACAACTGTCCCACGCAGTGCAGGACACTACTATCTCTACCCCACTCCCTGTTACACCATGTGTCTACAGTGGCCCCCTCATCTTTAAGAGAAGGACAACAAACACACCCTCCACACCATACACACTGCCAAACACCCCCTGCCTAGACACAGGCTGAAGTTTCTAAGTCTCAGAATTTATCTGGTGATAATATTGGCTCCACCACCTAAGAAGTGGTCTGAGAGGATCAAATGCACTGCTGCTGGTGAGAAATGTAAATCAGCTATCCGATGATACGCTAACACACATGCCCAGGCAGCTTGCCAGCGAGAGGCAGGATCCCAGGTGGGGCCTGTTGCAGTCTTGTCTCTCTAGTCAAGTACTAGAATATGTGACAGCTACTTATTACGAAAATAAGTGGGAAATTTTGGTTTATAAGTGTTGCTGCAGAGAAAAACCACATCGCAGTGTGAATTTTAGAGTGAAAGCCGATAGCAACTGTAATACATGGGCCATCTAGCAGAAGAGCGGGGCAGCAACCTCAAAGTAGCTTCAAAGAAACTGGTTTCGGATGGTGCCGAAACCAACCTGGAATGAAAATGACACTCCTCTTCCTGATCAAGTGGTAAAATGACAGCAGGGAGTATTTCAGGGATCAAGATTACAAAGTAACACAGAAGAAGACACTCCCCCCTCTTACCCACACGGGTGATTTTCAAATTGCAGCACTTTGCAGGCTTCTGAGTGATGCCTACTGAAGGGAATCTCAGGGCCTGGGCCAAACTGCTGCCACCAACCTCAGGTGGGGCGGTAAGCCCTGAATAAAAGCTGGGAAGGGAGAATGGAAAGGGAATTCTCACCATTTAATACAGATAAGAACCACTGGAGTGCCTGTTAGGAAGGAAGGCGATTCCGCAGACTGCTCTGGGAGACTGGGGATGCCTCTCTGGAGAACTCCCCAGGAGCAGCCTCTGTCCTCAGCTCTCCCCACAAAACACTCTTCCTCTCATTTTATGGCCTTCATCACTCAGAATTTAGATGAAAGCACTTCTCCAGCCCTTAGGTCTGCTTGTTTGGGGGGCTTATATATGAAAATTGCCTGTTTTTACTCTTTATTGCTACTCCCCCTCCCTCTGTACATGCATTGTGTAAACAAGAAGCTAATTTTATGTTGCTGATCACATTTCTCCTTTATCACTCCCTTTCAAGGAAGGAATAAGAAATGCTGACTGGACAGAAAGCTCTTCCTTTAAGGCCAAAAGCCTTGGCTATTAGCAGAGAAGTGAAGGAGGCCAAGGAAGGTGAAGATGGGGGAGACAAAGCAGGTGAAAGGTGCCGGGGGAGCAAAACTGAAAGCAGATACCCACTAGGAAGGAGCACAGCCAGGGTCCACGAGGGCTGTGCGGGCTGCAGGGGGCGCTGGCACGCATGTGGTTATAACTGCATCCTTTCGTACACAGACTTACATGAAAATATTCAGAGCCAACACTGTCTTTATCATCTCCCTTGACGCTGCTTACTATACTTTGCTTCATTCCCCCAAATTCCATTCATCTTAAAAACAGTAGACGGACTGTTTTTAGGGACTGATAAAGTCCCTAAATCTCCAGGCACAGCCATCTGCAGTGAGATCTTTTATCCGTCTCTTCTCTAACTTTCCAGAATACATTTTCATAGCATTCTTGCAGGAGGAAAGACTATCAGAAAAAGAAAAACGATGACTAGCAAAGTCAGAAGGCTATCATACCAAAGCTTTTGGTAAGGAATTATTTACGTCCACAGGCACACACCACACCCTTTCTGGGAAGATATTATTGGCCCAGAAGCTGGGTGAGTGTATCCCAAAATATACTTCACAAAAAGCACAGTTACCCTCCCAAAATAGGCCCTATAATTAAGTAAAGTCTTTTCAAGTGGATTGTCCTATATCACAACTTGACATATGTTGCTTTAATCTCCCTGCTTTAGTAAATGTAGCCATATTGGGCTACAAAAGCTCTCAATAACTCACATTTAAACCAGATTGTGGTGTCACTATCAAACTGATGCAAATAAACAGCCCTGTGTACCAAAATACTCCAACTCAATCATCTATAATGAGATCTCTCCCCTCCCTAAGCACATTTTCATCATGCCACATTCAAAAGGAAAGACTAGCCCAGACTGAAATACCATTTCATCTCACAGGTCATCTAAAGACTAACACATCTGAAGAAGCTGGGGTTGAAATTTAAAAGACAAAACAACTCCTTTTGTGTGAATGTGGGGATCAGATTGTGTGAGTCTCATTTTTATCTCTAGTTGACTGTCATTCAGCATAAACTATCAGAGACCCATCTGTCTGAATTCATTTAGGTCCTTTGTTGCTTAGAGTCAGGGGTAACAGAAGAGATAGCCTCTTAGGAGCCCTTCCAGACCTGTGGTTCTTTAAAGAAATTTCTTTATGTTTTCTAAGTATATACTTCCATATAATTAAATGTTAAGATATTCACATTTTTAAATCTTAAAATAATGAGTGCTTTAAACATTTACGCTTTTCAAAATTACTTCTAATATCACAGGTTCTCAACCTTGGCCCTACTGACATTTTGGGCTGGACCATTCTGCGCATGTATACGAGTGGGACCTTTCTGCACGTGTGCACGAGTGTGCTGTGTGCACACACACGGGAGTGTTGGTGTTCTGTGTGCTATGGGACATTTAGTGGCATCTGTGGTCTCTACCCACCAGATGCAACTAGCATACGCCCCCTTCAGCTGTAACAACCCAAAATGGCTTTAGACAATAACAAATGTCCTCTGGGCTGGGCAGGGTAGCTCATGCCTGTTAATCTTAGCACACTGGGAGGCTGAGGTGGGTGGATTGGTTGAGCTCAGGAGTTTGAGAACAGCCTGAGCAAGAGGGAGACCCCATCTCAACCAAAAATACAAAAAAACTAGCTGGGTGTTGTAGGCGGCGCCTGTAATCCTGGCTATTCCAGAGGCTGAGGCAGAAGGTTCCCTTGAGTCCCAGAGTTTGAGATTGCTGTGAGCTATGATGATGCCATGGCACTCTTCTCAGAGCCACAGAGTGAGTCTCAATTTCAAAAACAAACAAACAAACAAAAAAAACAAATGTCCTCTGGGAAGATAAAATTGACCCCATTTGAGATCACTGATATCTCTCTCTCTATATATATATACATATGTACATATGTATATATATGTACATATGTATATATACATATATGTACATATGTATATATATATATATATAAATAATATATATAAATATATTATAAATATATATATATTATTTATATATACATACATACATACATATATATATACATATATATATATATATATATATAAATAATTTATATATCTCCTGGCATGGCCAGAAAAAAAAGATCTAAATTTTTCAAGGCACCCACAAGTTTTAGTTTTAAGTATTTAAACTTCCTCTGACTCATAATGAAGACTCAAGATCTGTGACACACTACTACCCTCTAGATTAGTGTTTTTCAACCTTTTTTATTTCACGGCACACTTGAACCTATAGTTAAACTTCTGTGGCATACTTAAAGTATGTTGATAAAAAAAAAAGGAGTTAAACGAAGAATATACTTTATAAACTTCTTTCAAAAATAGCTTAATTAATGATCTTTAAAATTTTTCTTGAGCCCCTCATGGCACACTGGTGTGCCTCGAATTACCCCGGGTGAAAATCACTGCTCTAGAGGTTTCTGAACAGCACTGCTGCTATCTCCAACCCCAGGTTCCAGGACCTGGCTCCATTTTGGATGTGCTGCCACTTAGGCTCTTGGACTGCTACCCTCCCTCTTTTGGAACTATCTTAGAAGGCTGCTGTAAAACATTCCTTCATGACCCATTACCAGGCACTCAGTACTGACTGTAAAGGAAGATTAGGGTGGAGGTCTACTAACATCATCCACAGAAGCAAGACTCCCACTGGGTTCCTCCCGGGCAGACGCCTCCAGGGCAGCACTTCCAGCGCAGGGCCATGTGCATAGAAGGGGTGTGGGAAAGTGGGAAAGGATGTGAAAATAACGTCAGAGTCCAAGAATGGGAGGTGGGGAGTTGAGGCCAGAGAAGCAGAGATGAATGAGGAAGGAGAAGGTCTTCAAACATCTGGAGGGCTGGTGTGTGAGAAACTGAGCTGACTTACTTGCAAAGTGACCTAGAGCAGCCATGATTCAATAAACATTTACCAAATTCCTTCCATGTGCCAGGTGCTGTCCTGTGGGCAGCATATATTAAAGATTAGAGCCCTTTCCTCCCTCCCACCTTCTCTCCTTTCCATGCCTCTTTCTTTTTCACAAGTTGAGCTAATTTCCAGTTGTTTGTCTAACTGCTCACTTTTTCATTTTAAAAAGTAAGGTTTAATTAACACATGGCAAAATTCACTCTAATCTAAATTCCCGTAAGTTTTCACAAAAGCATACATTTGGATAAATATCACCACAATTAAGATATAGAACAATTTCATCAATCCCTCCACTCCCCCCCCCCAAAAAAAAAAGTCCCTGCAGCCCCTAATTGTTTTTTTAATTGAAGCAAGGAGTCTTATGCAATCTGAATCCCTATCAAGGATTCTGTACAAGGCACCTTTTTTTTTTTTCAGCTAGCTGAAGACTGGGCCAGACAACCTTTGAGGCCATGTCCATCTCTTTGATGCCATGAAACTGGAGCATAGCCACCTGCAGACATCTGACTTTGAATGTTAGCCTGTCTGCAATGGCACAGTTGAATTTCTCCAACCCCAGGTAAAATCCCCACCTAAAAGCCAAATTCTTTCAGTCAAAGCTCAAAAAATTCAGTCCAGTAATTAGATCTCTGTGAAGGCTACATAGCTAAGTATAGATAAAAATAAAATAAAATAAAAAGAAAGGTTTGGAAATGAAAACCTAAACATGATAACTGCAATCCAAACCGAGGGTGTCATTTACCCCAACCTTTCTTTTTCTTCTCATTAATGTGGTTTGAAATAACATTAACTCCCAAAAATGAACAAAGCTCAAAAAACGGGATCTCACTTCGTTGTGAAGGTGGCAGTTAAGGAGGTGAAATTAGCTAAGCTTATCTAAGAATGGGTCACCAGGATTGGAAAAGAAAGAAAACATCAGGGGTTCCCACAGCTTATTACAGGCTAGTTTTGGAGGAAGGAATGTGTGAGGCCTCCCCCACGATGATGTCACACAGTTGTGACGACGCACCCTAGCCACCCTCCTACTGGAAAATACACACCTCTTGGTGGCTTGACCTCACTGGCAAATGTCCAGTCTCCCAACAAGGCTCTATTATCAATAATGACTGCTTTGCTGAGCAGCCACTACGTCCCTGCACTACCTAGCTCATTTATTCTCACGGCAACCCTATGATGGAAGTACTATTCTAAGCCTCATTTTTCTGAAGAGCAAAATGAATTTCCTCTTTTTTTTTCCCCTATAGGAAGATGAAATCAGTTTACAAATTATTTCCATACTCACTTACCAGTAGTAATTTTAAAAAACTGAATAATGAAATAAATCAGAAACTATGCTTGTAAAATATTTGGACTGTTATCCTTTCATCATGATTGAAGACAAGAGAACAATGGAAAAATACCTAAAACTGAGCTCATAATATCATCCCTCCCAAACCAATTCCTTTTTCCTTTCATTTCATTAACACCTTCCCTCCTCCCCTGATCAGAGAGGTTACCAAACAACCCGTATGATAAACTTAAATTTTTAACACAGGGTCCCTAGCTCCCCCTTCACTACTTGTAGCTGGAGAGGTTGAGGCAGTGGCTGAATCAGATGTTCTTGGTCTCTCAGGCTGCTGTTATGGCACCCTGTGGGCTGGCACCCAGGCACGCTAGATCCTTAACTTCCTTTAATTTCCGCTTTCCCCGGTGGGGAAGGATATGAAAATAATGTCAGAGGGCACAGAGCCCAAGAATGGGAGGTGTCAGTAAGAGTAGCCCACATAACAAAATCCCAAAACCAGAGATGTTGGCGTGGATGTGGAGGAAAGGGCACACTTCTACACTGCTGGTGGGAATGCCCACTAATA
>CAUYPK010034481.1:0-12292 GCA_963574355.1 Loris lydekkerianus
TAGGTGATTCTCTTGCCTCAGCCTCCCAAGTAGCTGGGACTATAGGCGCCTGCCACAAAGCTTGGCTATTTTTAGAGATGGGGCTCTTACTCTTGCTTAGACTGGACTTAAAGCCATAAGCTCAGGCAGTCCTCCTGCCTCGGTCTCCCAGAGTGCTAGAATTACAGGAGTGAGCCACCACGTCTGGCTAAAAGAAGTGATTTTTATCAAGAAGTTTGCTTTTACTAAAAGAGTCAATTAAAGAAACACCTTTTTTAAAACAGATAGAATGAGATTTATAAACCCTATTAATTAGCTGCAAAAGCAAATTATCTCCTTAAAAAAACAAACAAAAAACAAAACCCTGCAGCATCCAAGGTGATTTAGTCACCACATCTAAGTAGAAAGAAAAATGAATCACTATTTCTTATGACCTAACGTGTAGTCAGGAAAAATTAACTCATTTAATGGGATGTTATCGTTGTTGAACTTATAATTTTGGTTAGTAATCCAAGGAAGCAGCTTTTATTTAAACACACCATGATAAAAACTTTAGTAAAATTCTAAGCTAATTGACAAATTCTAGGCTTATAGGATGAGATGAGCTTATTTGATTTGTATTTGGTGACAGTTCTTTCAGATGTAGAATTTGCTATCTAATTCAAATTATAGTACATCTTTTCATGAACAAATTAGAATTTGGAGACTTTCTAGAAGAAAATCATAAGGTTTTTTTATGGCTCAGTTACATATGTTTATTTTTCTTTTTTAGGTTCAAGAATTGACCAAAGAATGGACAAACAAGTGGAATGAAACCCAAAATATTTTGAAAGTAAGGACTGTAAAAAGGTCTTTAGTTAATATGCTGGGTTAAATGGGTAAAACTCCTTTTCTCTCCTCAAACATGACAATTGTGTGGTTTGCTTAAGGTAAGATCAGTGGAGCCATTCAGTGACTTCCATGGGGTGGGGGCTCGGTTTGTGTGAAGACACGGGGAAGGAGGCTGTTGGACATTAAAGCTGTGCGTTGTAACAAGCACAGGGTGTCTTGACGTTTAGCATGCTTCCTTGTTGGAGTTTTTCCATTTTCACTCAGCATGTATTAGAACTCTGTTTAATATTCAAGGGCATCCACTTTATCTTTCAGCTTTTGTTAAAGTCAATATAAAAGCAATAAGTTAAATGAAAAAAAAAAAAATACTTCCCATGGCAGTACCGTGGAATATGCTCGCAGAGCATGGCTAGAGTTTTTTAAGCTAGTGGTTTTCTATCAAAATATTTTTCTGTGTGTCTCCAGGACTAGATGGGGGTGATCTGTATTTCTGGCAAGACTCTCCGTGAAAGGATCTCAGTAATAGCCTCCATTTTTATACTTGGTCCTTCAAAATACAAGTTTCTTCTTGTTCACGTTTTCTGCTGAGTTGGTAGGAAACCCCTGTCACCTGTTGAGGGTCAGCCGTACCAGGTTTGAGCTTCAGATTCGAATTTTGTATTTTGAGAGCATCTGGCTGACTTTATGCCTGAGAAGAGGCGATTCAGAATCTGAGGTTTGTTTTTGAGGTCTGTTGAGGTAAACCATTGCAGAGGAGTGAATCTCCTGCTATTGGGGAGGCTGGACAAATGTGGTTTAACTGAATGTCTTAGGGGAACCCTAACGTGGTTCCCTTGCGCATGAAAATGACATTCCCAATTTCTGTTTCATAGGAGTGAACCTCTGAAGACCTGGATGCCCCGCTGAGTAGAGCATTGGGTCAACCTTACCTTATGTAAAGTTCTCCATGTACTGTTTAGGTGATGTGGCCTGTTGCAGGGGTTTAAAAGTCTGTTTCTTGAGATGTCACAGGTTGTGCCAAGTTCAGGTGGTGGTAGGTTGTGTGTGATACTCCTGGAGAGATTCTTTCAAGCGACTTCTGCTTTGCAGTAAGTGAGGGTTTCTGCGTTTAGACTTCTCTTTCCTGTGTCTTGATTGTAATGATAACACCTTATTATTTTGAGTATTTCAATGTTTCTTTTGTTGAGAGTTTTTTGTGCAGGAAAGTGAACAAAGACTTCACTTATATTTTACAATAGTCAGGCGTGGATTAAGCTCACCAAAGATGTGACTTTTTTGTTGTTTAAGTTGTATCTTCTCAAAGAAGTTGTTTGACTTTTCATGACATGATATGACTTCCCTCAGGAAAGTTGCCACAGAAGGATGATAAAAATCTATTCTGCTTAAGAAATCAAATAATTAGCTATTTGAGAAGTCATTGATATGTATCATGCCCGTTATCGTGGGAAGCAGTGCAGGAAGAAACAGAGATTTAAGCTTTATCGCTTCTGCTGCTGCGGTGGCGCCTGTCCTTGGGCTGCAGTTGGGGGGTTTTATGTCGTCTCTGCAAAGGTTTCCACACCACGTTGTGGCAGCGAGACCCCTGAATAAGTCATGCTTTTTCTCATAAGGTAATTTTGTGCACAGAAGTTAAATCCTCCTCCAATTCAAATTCTATTTTTTTTTATAAGTCTGATTGTTTTTATTTTTTATGACTTCAGATGAGAAGGAAGAAATGTAATTGGTATTGGGTGTTAAAGGTTATGAGAAAGGCAAATGCTATTTCAACTTTTCCCTCTCTTGACCGTGTAAGCCCATTTTAGATTGCTTTAACTCCACAGCCATTTTTTTGGGAATTTGATATCTTCTGGACTGTCTTCAACTCATATTGAAAAACAGTGCCTGAGGTCTAAGGAGAAGAGGCTACTCAGTTGCTTTCTTATGCAAACATTCTTTAGAAGGTGATTGTTGGTGGATAGGTTTGTACCTGTGGTTTGTGTGATGCTCGTCCATATTTCTGCTGTGGGTTCTATCAGTTATTGTTCTAGTAATGCTGCATAAAACCTGGCCAACTCAGTGGCAGCCACCTGTTCTGTGTGCTTCTATTTACTGCATCCTGAGCAATGTTGGAGTGCAGGAATGTGGGGGAGCCCTCTCTCATGCAGGAGCAGGAGTCTGACAGCAGTGTGGAGGGGAAAGGTCCCTTGAAGTCAGAAGCACTCTTGAGAGTTCCCTAAATTTCCCTGGAAGTCACCAGGCCCTAAGCTCTTGGATGCTCATAAACAAGTCACTTCGCTGTCTTTTTTTGTGTCTAGCCTGTGGTTTCTTTTGCCCCTAATGAGTGGTATCCACGGTCTGCTGAATGAGGGTGAGGGAGAGTGAAAGACCATTGGGTAGGCATGTGCCCTGACGACAGGCCCTCACTGTTCTCCCAGAGCCGGTCGCAGCAGCGTGGCGATAGTGGCTGGAGACTGTGGCTTTGATCTCAGGGATCCGGAACTCAGGTCTGAGGCTTCCGTTCCCTTTGTGACTCACTGGGTCATGGCTCTGGGCCGTGACTCCCACACACCCTGGTTCCCAGCTTGGAAATCACAGTGGATGCAGCCTCTTCCTCACAACCAGGTTAGCAGGGGAAGGGATCCTAGTGTCCGAGTTACTTTGGAAGTAGCTGACAGTAGACCTTATCTTTATCTCTAAGAGGCAGCTCTTAGGTCACGAGGGTTTTATTATCCTCCGTGCTGTATGAGTGGGCAAACTGACTTCTTGCCCCTGAATCTGCCTGCCTCATTTTCATTAATGTTCATTTTCTGAGGTCTAAATAACTTTGCTGGGTCCCTGAGGCCCTGGTCTTTTTCTTCAGTTTCATCTGCCCTGTCACAGTTTTCCCCCAACACTGTTTTTTTCCTCTCCTGGCCTTTGCCATTGTTATTCCATCTCTCAGGATGCTTTGAATCGGCTGGGAGCCCTCCCTGCCCTCGCTCCCTCCCCGTCCTCAGTGAGGGTGTGGCAGCGTTTGGTGTTACTTCTGTCTCTCTCAGTGTGTATCATCATCTGAATGAGGTGGCACTGGTTTCTCCCTCTTTCTGCCAACTCTCACACAAAGAAAACAGGAGCAAGCCCTGGCGAGGCCTGTCTCCTTACTGCTCTGTGAGCAGCCCTGGGAACGTGGCTTTTTCCAGAGCAGCCGTGCAGAGAAAATTTATAGGATTAAGTCATTGTCAAGAAACACAAATAAAAACCCTTGTATAAATGTGTTGGGGCCGCCAAAATAAAACACCACAGGCTGAGGGGCTTAAACCACAGAAATGCATTTGTTTATAGTTTAGAGGCTAGAAGTCCAACATCAAGGGGTTGGTAGTCTGGGACATAATGAAGCTGCCTGCTTGGTGTCCCCATGTGGCCTCTTTCCTTTGTGACTGTAGCCCTGCCCTCCCTCGGTGGGCCCTGCCCCTCCCTCCGTGGGCCTGGCTCCCTTATAAGGATACCAGCCAAGTTGGGTTAGGGCCCATCCCAACAGCCTTGTTTTAATCATCTTACTTAATTAAGCTTAATTAAAGACATTATCTTCAAATGTACTCACATTCTGAGATACTAGGGTCTAGAGCTTCAGCAGGGAGGGCAGTACAATTCAGCCCCGAGAACCATACAAATCTCATGACCCAAGGGAAGACTGGGGCAGTGGTGGGCCTCCCTGAATTCTGTTGCCCTGTTCTCATTCCTTTTGGAAGGCTTACAACTCTGCTGTTCTTGGAGGGAACCTGGCTGATCCTTTTGACTATAGTTCCGTGCCTCATTTGAGTCAGTTAGATGTTGGCTGTTCTGAGTGTGGTTCCTGCACGTGCAGCATCAGTGTCATCCGGGAGCAGGTTGGAGATGCAGGCCAGCTGTCCCTCTCCACACCTCTGGCTCTGAACCCACTCCTCAGGAAGAGCCCCAGGCGATGTGTCTGTGGCTGCACGTTGGGTGCTGACTCCCCTACCTAAGGAAAGGCGGGGCAGCCTGGGACTTCTTTACCCTCAAGTCTGTCTTTCCCCTTCTGCTCTGCTCTGTACTGGGGAGGAGAACCCTGTGGGCTGCCCTTCCCTGGGCTCCCTGTGAAGACAGAAACCAGACTCAGCCTTTTCTCTGAGGCCCCAGCACAGTGACTCATGGCCCACAGCAGTTGTAGTTGCTCCTGGTGACACAGCCCTGGTGTCCAGAAACACTTCAGTTCTCTTTGCCCCTCCTGCCTAGGATGGTGCTGGTCTTCTGCTGATGCCAGGTTGTGGGTGGCCTTACTGTTCCCAATGGCTTTCCAGCTCTTTCTTCAGCTGAGTAACCAGTTCCCTGCATTGAAGTGCCTGGGATTTAAATACTGAAGTAGTTTCTGTTTTGTGTTAGACCTTGTTTGATACCCAAGTGTGCTCCACCCCCAGCCTGTGGACCTCTCCACCAGCTCCTTGATTCTGGTATGTCACAGTCCTCTAGAGCCTCAGAATGCTGCCCCGGTGTGATCTTCCTGGCTGATTGATCTCACATCGCAGGGACTCTGGAAGTTACTGTTGGATAAACCGAGCTTCTACAAGCCTTGACATCCCTGGATCCGAGGCCCTCCTGTTGGTTCCCATTTTGCGCAGCTCTGATACTGTGCTGATTGCGTAGCGTTCAAAGTGGTTTAGAAATGACGACTCAGTACCCCTCACGTGTACCTTCTCCCTATGTTTTATTGCTGATGAATTTTTTCAAGTGATCCTTTAGGAGGAGGCGGCCCCAGATTCTTTCTCTGCTCCCATGTTCTCTTCCCTATTCCAGTCTTTATGCCCCTTTGGGGTTTATCTTCCCTGCACACATTTTGGCTTCCCTCTTCCAGCGTTTTATAAATAAAGAAAAATGCTCCAGTTATGTCATCTGGCTTCCAAATAACTCCTTGAACTCTGCACTTCAAAATAGCTCCCAGACAGTTTGGACCAAGCTGGCAGCCCTCTGACAGGTGGTGCGGCAGAAGGAGGGACTCCTGTCGGTGCCAGTCTGGGGTGGTGCTTTTGGCCCCGAGAATGCTCTAAGTTTGAATCTCCCCAGCATTGGATATTCTTCTCGTTGTTAAATAAATAGCATCTCTTTCTTGCTGAAAACATATCCTTTGATTGCTCCAGGGTTTGTCTGGACTTGATGTTTTAATTGCCCTGTGGGGTCTTCTGACTGCAGTGCAGCAGGTGGTCACATGCAGATACCAAACTGGAGAGGCTTTTCCTGGGAAGAGCAGTTTGTATGAGTTGAATCCAAGGTGTTTTTGTTTTTTTCCCCCATACTTTTAATTATGTGAAATTTTTAGATGTCTTATACATGGCTAACAATTAATGTGTGTTGAACTGAATTTGGAGGATGGTACATAGTTGAGTCCCTATGATGATAGGATCCTAACACAAATGTTTATGTCTAAATCGTGGCAGTGCCTTAATATTCCTCCTGTGGGGGGATAGAAGGAGCAGGGTACTGTAAGCCCAAGGCAGGGGAGGACAAGGCACTGATGGAAAAGATCTTTGCCCTCCTGCAAGAATGTTCTGACTAAAAAGAAATGTGGTAAAATGAAGTTGGGATCCTTTTCTGGCTGAAGGTTTTCTGAGTTTGAATTTCACAGAAAGGCATGCTTTCAACCAACTTATTTCTGTTTTATAATAGAATCAATCCACAGAATTTTTTGTCTCAGAAGATTATGGCAACCTATAAAAGAGTTTTTCCCTGGCTGCCTGTAGTTTTCCTTTTCCTGGAGCAGACGTGTGTTGGGAGTGCAATGAATTTGGAAGGAGCATGAAGAATGGCGGCTGCTTCTCAGCGAGCTGGTGGCAGGTCAAGTTTATGGAACAAGCTCCTTGAAGATTCCTGCTGCCCAGGGCACCTGAATCCTTTGGTTACTGAGAGAGAATATATCTGTGGCCACTGTCCTCTTCTCGGTATAAGAATTGAGCCTGGGGCAGATGTGGGGTAGAATTTTGTTTATGGACCTCACCTCCCCAGGACTTTAGATTAAGAAGGAGGCGTCTCTTTCAGCTCTGGGTTCTCTGCTTCCTTCTCAGCAACTGTCTGGGCATTTGATGCTCAAAATTCTGTATGGAGATGCCACATAAACTATTTATGGTTGGTTACTGCCTTTTAAAAAATGCCGACTCTAGAGCTCATATGGCTACTTGAAGATAATATATTGAATTTTCCAAGTGTTTATCCAAGCAGAGATTGGCTGCAATGGGAATTTTAGAACCAAATTTCCCCTTTGGTTTCCTCGTAAAAATAATCCAGGTCAGTGCTTGCGTATTAGTGCAGCCCACGTGCAAGTCTTACCTTTAGGATGTCAGTCATATATCTATCTATCTATCTATCTATCTATCTCTATATATATATATATATATTTTTTTTTTTAGTTAAAAAAAAACTAAAATTAAAGGATCACTTGTACAGCCTTGAATGGAGGACCCCTTTTCAAATGTTTGAAAGCTTTTTACCAAAGAACAGATAAAAGGTGGTAAGCATCCTTTTGACATAGTGACATTCTAATAAACTGGGATTGCTGCCTCTGTTGGTAAATTCCTCCCATCACTATGAGTTTCAAAAATATTCTCCCTTGGAGAGCAGGTGTCTTCCTAGCTTGCCTCAGTTTATCCCTCCCTTTCTCTCTCATTAAGCACATGTGTATTGGGAACTTCTTAAGGATCAGACGTAGTCCTGGGCATGGGTGTACTCAGCAAAACAAAAATTCCTGCCCTCACAGTACATTCTAGTGCTCTAAACTTTGCCTATAATCGGGTGTTGTTTTGTAAAGCTCTTATAGTCTGGTATTGTCTAGTCCTCTCATTTCTAACAGAACAGACTTAAAATATGTTTGTTGATAAAACAATGTAGCTCTGCTCCCAGACTTTCTGATGTTTGAGGCCTGAGATTATGTAACATAAATAAGTCTTACTGTTTGAGTTCCAGTACTTTATTAATTACATTTATTTAAAAAGATAATTTTTGTTAAATGAACTTATATATAATATGTTTGTATATACACTTACGTGTGCATACGCACACATGTGTACCCTTAAGCACTTTAATTTTTTTTGCTAATTTTATTTTTTATTTTTTTTTAATTATTTTTTTTAAATCATAACTTTGTACTTTGATGCATTTATGGGGTTCAGGGTACTGTTTCAATACACAATGTGAAATGCTTACATTGAACTAAGTAACACATCCATCGCAATTATACTCATTTCTTAATAGTTTTGAAATGTACCATTGCATCGTGCACATTAGGTGAGGTCCTCCCAAATACCCTTCCTCCTCCCATACTTTCCCTTCCCTCTCTTCTCTCTCTTCTTCCCTTCTACTTTCTAGACTATAGTTCTGTTTTGCCATTTGTGTGAGTGTGTAGGTGGTTATATATTGATTTCATAGTAGTATTGAGTACATTGGATACTTTTTTTAATTCTTGAGATACTTTACTAAGAAGAATATGTTTTAGCTCCATCCTGATAAACATAAAAGATGTGAAGTCTCCATCTTTTTATGGCTGTATAGTATTCTATGGTATATATATATGAAGTCTCCATCTTTTTAATGGCTGTATAGTATTCCATGGTGTGTGTGTGTGTGTGTGTGTGTGTGTGTGTGTGTGTGTATATATATATAAAATTTGGTAATCCATTCATGGGTCAGTGGGCACTTGGGCTGTTTCCATGTCTTGGCTATTATGAATTGGGCTACAATAAACATTCTGGTGCAAATGTCTTTATTGTAAAATAATTTTTGATCATCTGGGTGTATACCTAGTAAAGGAATTGCAGGATCAAATGGTAGGTCTACTTTTAGTTCCTTGAGTGTTCTCCAAACTTCTTTCCAAAAAGGTTGTATTAGCTTGCCTTCCCACCAGCAGTGTAGAAGTGTTCCCTTCTCTCTGCATCCATGCCAACATGTGTAGTTTTGAGATTTTGTGATGTGGGCTATCCTACTGGAGTTAGATGATATCTCAGAGTGGTTTTGATTTGCATTTCTCTGATAATTAAGGATGATGAACTTTTTTTCATGTGTTTGTAGGCCATGCACCTATCTTCATCAAAGAAGTTTCTGTTCAAATCTCTTGCCCACACAGAAATGGGGTTATTTATTCTTTTTTTATTGATTAGTTTGAGTTCTCTGTAGATTCTAGTTATCAGACCTTTGTCAGAAGCATAACCTGCAAAAATCTTCTCCTGTTCTGAAGGTTGTCTATTTGCTTTACTTACTGTGCTTTTGGATGTGCAAAAGCTTTTTAGTCTGATCAGATTCCAGTAAAGTATTTTTGGTGTTGCTTCAATTGCCTGGGGGAGGGGGGGGGAGTCCTTCTGATAAAATATTCTCCCAGGCCAGTTTCTTTAAGTATTTTCCCTGCACTCTCTTCTAGTATTTTTATAGTTTCATGTCTTAAGTTTAAATATTTTATCCAGTGAGAATCAATTTTTGTTAATGGTAAAAGGTGAGGGTCCAGTTTCAGTCTTCTACAGGTTGCCAGCCACTTCACCCAGCACTGTTTGTTAAATAGGCAGTCTTTCCCCCACTGTATATTTTTAATAGGCTTGTCGAAGATCAAATGGTGATAAGCAGCTGGGTTCATCTCTTGGTTCTCTCTTCTTTTCCATAAATCTACCACTCTGTTTTTGTGTCAGTACCATGCTGTTTTGATCACTGTAGATTTATAGTATAGCCTAAAGTCTGGTAATGTGATAACTCCTGATTTGTTCTTATTTCTGAGTAATGTATTTGCTATTTGAGGTTTTTTCTGATTCCATATAAAACGAAGTACTATTTTTTCCAGATCTTTAAAGTATGACAATGGTGCTTTAATAGGGATTGCATTAAATCTGTAGATTGCTTTAGATAGTATGGAAATTTTAATAATGTTGATTCTTCCCAGCCATGAGCATGGTATGTTTTTCCATTTGTTAACATCTTTAGCTATTTCTTTTCTCAGAGTTTCATATTTCTCCTTATAGAAATCTTTTACATCCTTTGTTAGGTGAATTCCTAGGTATTTCATCTTCTTTGGCACTATTGTAGAAGGAATAGAGTCCTTGATTGTTTTTTCAGCTTGACTATTGTTGGTGTATATAAAAACTACTGACTTGTAAGTATTGATTTTGTATCCTGAGACGCTGCTGTATTCCTTGATCACTTCTAAGAGTTTTGAAATTGAGTCCCGGGGATTTTCTAGGTATAGGATCATATCAGCGAAGAGTGAGAGTTTGACCTTCTCTGACCCTATTTGGATACTCTTGATCAACCTTCCCTTGCCTGATTGCAATGGCTAAGACTTCCATTACTATTTATGTTGAATAGCAGTGGAGACAGTGGGCATCCTTGCCTCATTCCTGATCTGAGTGGAAAGGTTTTCAATTTTACACCATTCAATATGATACTGGCTGTGGGTTTGCTGTAGATGCCTCTATTAGTTTAAGAAATGTCCTTTCTATGCCTATTTTCTTAAGAATTCTGATCATGAAAGGATGCTGGATATTATCAAAGGCTTTTTCTGCATCAATTGAGAGAAGCATATGGTCTTTGTTTTTTAATTTTATTGATGTAATGTATTATATTTATAGATTTGCATATATTGAACCAACCCTGTAACCCTGGAATAAAACCAACTTAGTCATGGTGTATATTTTTTTTTTTGATGTGTTGTTGAATTCTGTTTGCTAAGATCTTATTGAATATTTTTGCATTGATATTCATTAATGATATTGGTCTATAATTTTCTTTGTTGGATCCTTTCCTGGCTTGGGGATCAGGGTAACATTTACTTTATAGAATGTGTTGGGAAGTATTTCTTCTTTTTCTATGCGTTGGAAAACGTTGTATAATATAGGTATTAGTTCCTCTTGAAAGTTTTGATAGAATTTGGATGTGAAGCAATCTTGTCCTGGACTTTTCCTTTTAGGGAGATTTCATATTGTTGATGCTATTTCAGTGGTTGATATAGGTTTATTCAAGATTTCTCATTCTTTTTGGATGAGTCTAGGAAGGTGACGTGCTTCCAGGTATTGGTCCATTTCCTTCAAAATTTCATATTTCTGGGAATAGAGATTTTTGTAGTAATCATTAAGGATTTTTTTGCATTTATGAAGTGTCTGTTATTTCTCCTCTATCGTTTCTGATAGATGATATTAGAGATTTTGCTTTTCTATTTCTGGTTAGATTGGCCAAAGGTTTATCAATTTTGTTAATCTTTTCAAAAAACAAACTTTTTGTTTCATTTATCTTCTGAATGATTCTTTTGTTTTCAATTTCAATTTAATTCTGCCCTAATTTTGGTTATTTCTTTTATTCTGCTGAGTTTGGAATTGCAATGTTCTTCCTTTGGCTTCCTCTCTTTCTGTTTTCTTGATGAAGGCTTCCAATGCTATAAATTTCCCTCTTAAGGACTGCCTTTGCAGTATCTCACAGGTTTTGATAATTTGTGTCATTATCATTTTGTTCCACAAATTTGGTGATTTCTTTCTTAATCTCATCTTTGACCCAGCTATCATTCAGCCTAAGATTATTTAGCTTCCATGACTTAGTTTGAGTAAGAAGATTCCCGTTGCTGTCGAGTTCAACTTTTTTTCCATGGTTGTCTGAGAAGATACAAGGAATAATTTCTACACTTTTAAATTTGCTGAAGTTAGACTTGTTTTCTAGGATATGATCTATTTTGGAGGATGATCCATGGGCTGATGAAAAGAATGTATATTCAGTTTTATTAGGGCGAAATGTTCTGTAGAGGTCTGTAATGTCCATTTGTACTAGCGTTAGGTTTAAGTCTAATATTTCGTTGCTTAGTTTCTTCTTGGAGGATATATCCAAAATTGTCAAAGGGGTGTTAAAATCTCCAACTATTTCAGTGCAGGAAGATATCAAGTTGTTCATATCCATTAGGGTCTGTGTTATGAAATGAGGAGCATTCTGGTAGGGTGCATAAATGTTAATTATCGAAATCTCTTCATGTTGGGTGTTTTCCTTGACAAATTTGTAGTGACCTTCCTTATCTTTCTTTATTTTTGTTGGTTTGAAGCCAACCCCTTCTATCTGCTACTAAAATTGCAACCCCTGCTTTTTACTGGATTCCATTTGCCTGTATTATACAAGTCCATCCTTTCACCCTGAGTCTATTTTTATCTGTTAAGGTAGGGTTCGATTCTTGTATACTGGTCTGATATCCAATCTGAGTTTATGTATCCAGTCAGCCAGCCTGTGCCTCTTTAATAGACAATTTAGACCATTCATATTAATTGAGAGAATTGATAAGCCTGATTGTGTTTTGGGTGTCATGATTTTCAGATGTCCAGTGGACATTTTTAATCCTTTCACCACTGTGGAAGTTGGGTTTTGTTCAGAAATTTCTGGGTGAGTTTACTTTGGAAGTAGAGCATTGTGCTGGTCATTGTGGAGGATGGGTCTGAGAATATCCTGGAGAGCTGGTTTAGTTATGGCAAATTTCTTCAACATGTCTATGTCATTAAAGTATTTGATTTCT